>MU225035.1:838467-856406 GCA_018584345.1 Thuja plicata | reverse complement strand
CAATGTGACCATATCTACCACATGTTGTACAGTTTGTCCAAGTGTTGTAATCCCATACATATTGATTACCGATTCTCTTTGGTTGATAAGGAACTTCTTTACCTTTTGGCTTCCATGCTTGCCTTTTTTTTTTTCCAGCATTCTTCAGATGTGTGCCCATTCATCTTGCATGTAGGACAATATTTGTCCATGTAGGTTTCCTTCTTTGGATTTTCTATCTTTCCCTTGCATTCATAAGCCTTATGTCCTTTCTTGTTACATTTATAACAGAATCCTATGAATGAGGATGTAGGTGTAGATTTAGGAGTACCTTTTATTTTACCTTTACATGCATTTGATGTGTGCCCTTTCTTTCCACAGTACTTGCATATTTTCTTCCTTGGTCTTGGATTTTCATAGACATTCTTTGGATTTGATGATTCTCCATTTTTGGTAAAGCCTAAACCGATGTTGTTGTTGACTCTTTGTTTTCCTTCAAGAAATTCATCCATTCTTTTATTTCTTTCTTTAGCCTTTCTGATAATCTCATTGTGCTTTTGTTGAATTCTAACCTCATGCTTTAGCTTTTCATTTTATTCTCTTAGTTCACCGATAATCTATATTCTCTCAATGAGTTCCACATTTATTCTATTTGCTTCTTGACTCATAAGGATAATCTGATTTGTGAGATCATGGTGATTCTCAGCATGTCTTTGAATTTCCATTTCCTTTTCCTATAGTTTCTCTGCAATCTTCCTTCTATCATCAATAGCAAGTGTTCTCTCTGTTTCAGCTTGTCTGGCAGAACTCATCACATCAATCATTCTTATCATCTGGGTCTCTTGACCGATTTTCAAAATCTTTATTTTCTCTTTCATATGTAGGTTGATCTCCTTTAGATTTGTGATGTTCTCTTTTGATGTATCTAATATATTACTTGCATTTGATCCTGAAGTTTCAAAGAAATCTGGAATTTCTTCTTCTTGATAGTCTTTTTCATTGTTCCGCGTAGCCATACCTTTTCTTTCATCCAAAAACTCTCTCATCTTGATTCTTGCTTCTTTATAGTGTTTATAGAACATCTGTATCTCAATCTTTTTGTTCTCAATATTCTTATCAAGTTTGTACTTCTCCATTGTATGATCTTTGCTCTTAAGCCTTTAAGCTTTTCAAGAAGATACTCAACTTTGATACCAATTGTTGGAATTAATGGGAAGTAGTACTGAGAGGGGAGGGGTGAATCAGTACCTCTAAAACTTTTATCATCTTACACAATTTATCATTAGTAATCATTCAATTCTGATTTACCAACCATTACTGTTATACTTTCTTATGTGTCTATTGGTTGTTCACAATCTTTAATAGGTTTCATTCATTCATAGAAACATTCATGAAATTGACAAACACATAACACAAGACATGGTTAAATCGATCAGATTTCCACAATCCATTGAATTAGAGCTAAGTTTCTGGTTTTTGATTGTGTGTATTTTTTAGCATCAACGTTTCGGATCACACTCCGTGATCCATCATCAGGATGAGAGAGCATTAAGGAGAAATAATAAGGAGAAAGCATCGGTTTAGGCTTTACCAACTTATTATTTCTCCTTAATGCTCTCTCATCCTGATGATGGATCACGGAGTGTGATCCGAAACGTTGATGCTAAAAAATACACACAATCAAAAACCAGAAACTCAGCTCTAACAAGACATGGTATCGTAGAAGAATCCTGTTAGGAAGTAAAAACTGTGGTGGGGATGGCACCCACAAAACTTCACTATATGCAGAATGGAAGGGAGTCGGTTAAGGCTTACAATTTGATCACTTCTGATGATATACCCTGTTAAGAGTATTAAGGTGGAGACCTGTTAAGATCTACTTTGTTAAGAGCTTTAGCAATACTGATTTAAGTGTGCACTAAGTTATGAGATTTACAATAGGATGGTTAAGCCCACCTTTCTTGAAAGGATTTCATTAGTGTACTACACTTGTTAGAATGAGTACAAATGTTGACCTGATTGTATGCAATCTACTATTGCTGATTTACATATCCATTAAAGCCTTTACAATAATAATATCACCTTAAGTGATTGATGAATACCTTTTCTCTGCTTGTCGATAGCCTCTGTTCTATTCTTGAAAAATTATTTGAATCTATTTGTGTTCTTCTGCATGAATTCTCTGTCTGATCTTTAGTTTCTCTTAATGGCTACTATCTTCATTGAGCAACAAAAAATTTCAATGGATTGAGCACCTATTTATACAAGTGTTTGACCTATCTTGGAATTCACGATTTACAATGTTAACTCTCAAATCCAAGGTTTACAACTTGACCTTGATCTTTAGTTTGCATGTTTTAAAATAGTAAAACAAATTAAAATAATAAAGATTACATTGCTTCCTCCGTACACAATGGAATTAAAAGCAAATCAAGAAGTTATAAATATAAATTCAGTGATTTATCTGACGTGGAAAGTCAGATCCACTTTTTATGGGATGTAATTGACTTTTGGTTCTTGGTTGTTGGTTTGAACTTGCAGTCTGTCGGTGTTCCTTGACTGAACTAATCGTTGGGTTCCCTATATCTTTCGGGTACCTCTCTTTGCTTTACTGTCGGGTAGCACTGTTGTTACTCGTTGGGTATCATTTACCTTTTTGTCATCGGGTAACACTTAATAGTGTTTGTCGGGTAACCTTGGCATCCAATAGTGCTATACCCTGTCTGTAGGTGTAGAGTAAATCGATGGTGCAGATCATGTTTTTCTTCTAAGTATACTACTGGAAAAATATAATGCCTTCACAATCCATGATCACAATTCATAATACACGCTACATCTCTGAAGGTGGACCCAAAGAGGTCTCCTCCAAAATACACGCCATAGTTGATGTCACCAACAATCACATGACTATCGATCAACAATGAACATTCCTCAATGTTTCCTATGTCAGCTCTTAAGCTTGCATAACCTGAATCATCTTCACCTATAAGATATACCCAAAACACAGAGACCTACTCTGTCAAGCATCAATGCCATAGTCCAGAAACCAGTCTACACTAAAACATCTGTAACATCTCCAATATGAAATATTAAGCCAAGAAACCTTAGGAATAAGGTCATCACACATCCTTCTTCATATACTTATCTTTGATCATTCTTATTCATCTGTACAGTGTCCGTAGACTTCTGTCAGTCATTATACAATAGTAATAACTAGTTTGTTCACTCCATAGAGACATATGTTGAGATCAATGATAAAACATGAATGCCAACAACATCTGTAGTACCCAAATCTAATATCATCCAACATGCTCCCCCTTTGGCATTGATGGAAACATAAGGGAAAATCCATCAACCCAAAAAGTATTGTCTCAATACAATCTTCTCAATATCCTCAACACAAATCTCCCTAAAATAGTAGGGATTTTCACATAGAATCTCTCCCCCTTTGGCAACAATGGAAAAGAGTTCCATAACCCTTCTGTAATATTCTGTAAGGTGTAGCTTTTTCAAATATTCATGTCTAACAGCCAAGTGAAAATCACTCAAATGTGTTCCATAGTGTTCCTGTGATCACTCCCCCTGAGAAGTAGATCTATACATCAAGTCTAGAAAATGATATAGCTCTAAAACCCACTGTATTGATGCATGCCTGCATCAATTATTTACCACTGGAAGGGGCTCTCACCCCAAGCATGCTTCTGAGATATTTAAAAGCATCTTTTGCAAAAGGTTTTGTAAATATATCTTCTATATGTTCCTTTGTGCTAATATACTCCAGTCTAATATCTCTCTTTGTAACCTTGTCCCTCCAAAAATGATACTTAATAGAAATATGTTTAGTCTTTGAATACATTATAGGATTCTTCAACATATTCACTGTCCTAGTGTTATCACAATGGATAACCACTGGCTCTTCAAAAATTATTCCAATGTCCTTCAACATTTTTTTCATCCAAACAACTTGTGTACAATTTATAGCAGCAGCAACATACTCGGATTCAGCAATAGACTGAGAAATATAGTCCTACTTCTTACTTACCCAAGAAACCAACCTTTTTCCAGGGAAAAATGCTCCACCACTTGTACTCTTTCTATCATCCACATTACCTGACCAATTAGAATCAGTGTTGTTGGATGATATTGGTTTTGGTTACTGATCATGCTGTTGATATTCATGTTTTATCACTGATGTCAACATATATTTGTGTGGAGAGGATAGACTAGTTACTTAACTGAAAGAAGTGTATAGACACTGTACGGATGATTCAGAATGATTGAAGTTGGATTTACCCAGAAGGATGTGTGTTGACCTTATTACTAAGGTCACTTTTCTTTATGTTGGATATTGTGGATGTTACAATTTATTTGGTGAAGAATGGTTTCTGGACTATAACTGTGATTCTAGACAGAGAAGGTCTCTGTGTTTTTGGTATATCTTTCTAGCGAAGATATTTTAGATGATGCAAGCATACTGGTGGATAGATGACATATTTTGAGCTAATGGGTTGATTTCAATTGTGGTTTGGTTATTGGTGATGTCAGTTGTGGCGTGTATTCTGAAGGAGACCTATTCACTGGCCAACTTACAACATGTAGCATGTAAAATAAATTGTGAGTGTGGATTGTGGATCTGGAAGCATAATTGATGGATTGTAAATAATGTTTACTTGTTATAGGTACCCTGTGTATCTTAGCAAGGGGTCAAATAATTATTTTTATATTGGAAAGACTTAATTGGTCGACCTAATTAATTATTTGTGTATTAGGAAAGCTTAACAGGATGACCTAATGAATTATTGTAAGAGGGTATATATGAGTGATCTTTTCTTTTGAAAATATGTGACAAAGATTAAAAGGTGAAGAAGAAGTGAAAGCTATGAGGCTTGTTTGGCTGCTAGATGTAGAGTAGAGTTTATGAGAAGAGTACTTTATTGGAACTGAACAAGCAAAGACAATTGCTATCAGACAGTTCACTGGATTGTGTATTTACTTTATACACTTGTTCAGATTGTAAATCCTTGAGGGTGGCTTTAACCCTCTTTGGGTAGTGTGCCTTGGTAGTGAGCCTACTATTTATTTTGACTCCTAATAGGGTATGTCTCCATCAACACAAGTGTCAAGAATTTACATCACTAAGTAATTCACCTCCCCACCCCGCTCAGTTGTCTTGTGGACTGTTATTCCTAACAATTGGTGTCAGAGCTTGTGGTCCTTAGAGAGAAATTTTAATAGCTTAAGGTGATCCTGAAGATGACTTACTACAGGAAGGATAGTCCAAAGTTTGATCCTGAAAACTTTGACAGTTGGCAGAACAAGATGAGAACACATTTTCTATGTCTGGGAATTGATTACTCGATTATCACAAAGAAGAGTGAAAAGATAGCGACTGAGGATGAATTAGAGAATTATATTGAAGAAAAGAAGAAGTTATTTTCATGTAATATGGTTGCAAGGGAATCTTTGATCAGCCCACTTTTAGAAGGAGAATTCACAGAAGTAAAGGACTTGTATTCTGCACATGAGATCTAGTCAAGATTAGAAGCATTGTATATTGGAGACAAGTTTACTAAGTAGGAAAAGTTACAAAACTGGAAGACAAATATGGAATCACTGAAGATGAGAACATTAGGGCATATGGACAGAGAATTAATGAAGTGGTTACTGGCATTAGAAACTCTGGAGGTACTTACAGTGAGGAAGAAGTGATTGCAAAGATACTCAGATCTTTGACACCTACATATAGAACCAAAGTACAAGCTATAGAGGAGATTATACCTTTGACACCAAAATTTACCAGAGAGATGTTGATTGGAAATTTAACTACATTTGAGCCGTAGAATTGGGAGACACTTTACCTAAAGTTGAGTCAGCATTCAAGGCAACCGTGCACAAGAACAAAAAGAACTTATCTAGAAATGCAAGCACCAACAATAATGATCTAAGAGAAGAACTTGGAGCCTATGTAGATGAATGAAACAGATACAAGAAGAAGAAAGAAAGCTAGATGAAGTTGTGGCACTAATTTCTAGAAGAGAAAAGAGAGGTAAGGGAAAGTTTGAAGGAAAATTACCTTTGAAACATTTTTCATGTAACAAGATTGGTCATTTTGCATCTAGATGTCCTACAAGTGTTCCAAAGTACAAACCTAATTTTTTGAAGTCTAAGTATTCAAAAGACAAGGAATGTTATTATGCTAGTGAGGGTATATCTGATGATGATTATGGTGACTATGATGAAATTGGATTTATTGCTATTAAGGATGATGAACCTATACATGAATAAAAAACATTAGTATCCCGAGTTGAAAAGAAGTCTGAATGGGTTGTAGACAGTGGTTGTTCACACCATATGATTGGAGATAAAAATAAGTTTTTTTATCTTGAAAAGACATGATGGTGGTGTTATCAGATTTGGTAACAATACTCTTAAGCTTATTACTGGAGTTGGATCTATTTCTTTGGATGGAAAGACTAACACTAACAATGTATTACTTGTTGATGGACTTAAGCATAATCTGTTGAGCATTGGACAGTTAGTGGACAAGGGTTATCAATTGAAATTCATTGATGGGAAATGCTCTATCAGAAGTAAAGAAGGAGACTTTATCACATCTGGTACAAAACCAGAGGTAATGTATTTTAATTGAACACATCTGAAGCTCCTTTTTTTATTGTGAAGGTTGATGACATTTGGTTATGGCAAAGAAGATTTTGTCATGTTAACTTTGATAACATTGTGATGGAAAGTATGAAAAAAGCAGTAAGAAATCTACCTAAAATTGTAAAGTCATCTAACACTATGTGTAGAGAGTGTGTTATGAGGAATCAGACTAAAATCACTTTCAAAAGAAAATACTATTCAACAAAAATGAAGTTAGATCTGGTACATACATATCTATGTGGTCCTACACGAACAAGATCATACTATGGTGAAAGGTACTTTATACTATTTGTTGATGACTTTTCTAGAATGATGTGGGTTACTTACTTAAGGGAGAAATCTGAAGCATTTGACAAATTCAAGTTATTTAAAGCAAAAGTTGAGAATGAATCTGGTTTGAAGATAAAGTGTTTGAGATTAGACAGAGGAGGAGAGTTTACATCAGAGCTATTTAATACGTACTGTGAAGAGAAAGGAATTTACAGACAAACATTAGCTCCTAGAACTCCACAATAGAATGAGATAGTAGAATGAAGAAATAGAACTATATTAGATGCTACAAGGACTATGTTTCTAGAAGGAAATGTGTCACATGTTCACTGGAGAGAAGCAGTTGGGACTACTGTGTACACACTAAACAAAATTTAGACCAGAGAAGAAACAAAAGAGGTTACCACTGAACTTGAAGAATCTTTGATGATTGATAATGAGATTGAAGATGAATAGAATGAAGCCACTGAGACATTGAAGACACCAAGGGATGTTAAGAAGAACCATCCTAAAGATCAAATTATTGGAGATGCAAATAAAGGCATGATTACAAGATCTAGAGCTAGAGATGAGATTTGTTTGATTTCTCAAGTTGAACCAAAGACTACTAATGAAGCATGTAGAGATGAATCTTGGACTAAAGCTATGGAAGAAGAAATTGAATAGATAAATAAAAAAATACTTGGGAATCGGTTTGAAGACCTAAAAACAAGAACGTGATTGGTACTAAATGGGTTTTCAGAAATAAGATGGATGAGGAAGGAACAGTGGTAAGAAAAAAAGCAAGACTAGTATGTAAAGGCTACTCACAACAAGAAGGCATAGACTATGAAGAAAAATTTTCTCATGTTGTTAGATTGGAAGCTGTGAGATTATTTCTTGCTTATGTTGCACATAAAGACTTTAAGGTTTATCAGATGGATGTGAAGTCAGCATTCTTAAATGGTAACCTGGAAGAAGAAGTTTACATTGAGAAACCTAATGGTTTTCCTTTGACAGATGATGAAAACATGGTTTGCGGATTGAAGAAGGCACTATATGGACTGAAACAGGCACCAAGAACATGGTATGCAAGACTGGACAAATATCTACTTCGTCTTGGTTTCAGAAAAGGTAATACAGACAGTAATTTATATTTGAGAACTTATGAAGATGGAATCTTGATTATAGAAGTTTTTGTTGATGATATCATTTTTGGAGGCAATGATAAGATGAGTAAGAAGTTTGCTAAAGAAATGGAAAATGAATTTGAGATGTCAATGATTGTTGAGATGAATTTTTTTCTTGGTTTGCAAATTAATCAGAGTAAGAATGGAATTTTTATATCTCAGACCAAGTATCTTAAGGAAATGTTGAAAAGTTTTGAATGGAAGATTGTAAACCTATTGGGACACCTATGGTGACTGGAAAAAAACTGACTAATAGTGACAAGACTCAAAGTGTTGTTCAAACTAAGTACAGATTGATGATTGGAGCTCTACAATATCTAACTCACACTAGAATAGATATTACCAATGCAGTTGGAATTGTGGCTAGATATCATACAGATCCTAAAGAGACACATTTTACTACTGTGAAAAGAATTTTTAGATATCTAAAAGGGACAATAGAATATGGACTGTGGTATGAAAAATTAGAAGATTTTACTTTGCAGGCTTATGCTAATGTTGATTGGGAAGGTAACGTGGATGACTAGAAAAGTACAAGTGGTGGTGCATTTTTCCTTGGAAAAAGATTTGTTTTTTGGTTGAGCAAGAAGCAGAACTGTATTGCTCAATCTACTGTTGAGTCAGAGTATGTTGTTGCTACAATAAATTGTACACAAGTTGTTTGGATGAAACAAATGTTGAAGGATATTGGAATAATTTTCAAAGAGCTAGTGGTTATCCATTGTGATAACACTAGCACAGTGAATATGTCAAAGAATCATGTAATGCATTCAAATACTAAACATATTTCTATTAAGTATCATTTCTTGAGGGAGAAGGTAGCAGATAAAGAGATTAAACTGGAGTATATTAGCACAAAGGAACATATAGCAGATATATTTACTAAACCTTTTCCAAAAGATACTTTTGAGTATATTAGAGGCATGCTTTGGGTGGTGGCCCCTCCCAGTGGTAATTAAATTATGCAGATGTGCATCAGTCCAATGGATCTCAGATCTATATCATTCTCTTGACTTGATGTATGGATCTACTCCTTAGGGGGAGTGGTCGCAGGAGAACACTATGGAGTACATTTGGGTGATCTTGCACCTAGTTGATGGACATGAAGATTTGAAAAAGATACACCTTATAGAATACTATAGATGAGTCATGGCATCCTTTGCCATTGCTGTCAAAGGGGCAAGGAATCTATGTTAAAATCCATGTTGTTTTGAGAAATTTGTGTTGAAGATATTAAGAATATTGTATTCAGAGAGATTACTTTTGGGTTGATGCATATGGATTTTCCCATATTTTTCCATCAATGCAAAAGGGGGAGATTGTTGGATGATATTATTTTTGGTTACTGATCATGCTGTTGATACTCATGTTTTGTCACTGATGTCAACATATATTTTTGTGGAGAGGACAGACTGGTTACTTGACTAGAAGAAGTGTATAGACACTGTATGGATTATTCAGAATGATCAAAGTTGGATTTATTGAGAAGGATGTGTGTTGACCTTATTTCTAAGGTCTCTTGGATTTATGTTGGATATTGTGGATGTTACAGTTAATTTGGTGAAGACTGGTTTCTGGACTGTAACTGTGATTCTAGACAGAGCAGGTCTCTGTGTTTCTGGTATATCTTTCTGGCGAAGATATTTTAGATGATGTGAGCTTACTAGTGGACAACCAACTTATGTTCAAATAATGGGTTGAGTTCTATTGTGGTTTGGTTACAGGTGACATCAGCTGTGGCGTGTATTCTAAAGGAGGCCTATTTGTTGGCCGACTTCAGACATGTAGTGTGTAAAATGAATTGTGAGCGTAGATTGCGGATTTGGAAGCATAATTGATGGATTGTAAATAATGTTTACTTGTTATAGGTACCAAGTGTATCTTAGAAAGGGGTCAAATAATTATTTATATATTGGAAAGCCTTAATTGGCTGACCTAATTAATTATTTGTGTATTAGGAAAACTTAACTGGCCGACCTAATGAATTATTGTAAGAGGGTATATATGAGTGATCTTGTCTTTTGAAAAGATGTGACATAGATTAAAAGGTGAAGAAGAAGTGAAAGTTGTGAGGCTTGTTTGGCTGTTGGATGTAGAGCAGAGTTTATGAGAAGAGTATTTCATTGGAACTGACCAAGAAAAGACAGTTTCTATTAGATAGTTCACTGGATTGTGTATTTTCTTTATACACTTGTTCGGATTGTAAATCCTTGATGGTGGCTTTAACCTTATTTGGGCAGTGTGCCTTGGCAGTGAGCCTACTATTTTTTTTGACTCCTAATAAGGACTATGCACTGTAATGTTGTAACAAGCTCCTAACAGGGCTAAATCTTTTAACAGGGATACTATACTCTTAGTACATTATTTGTGGGTGTTAATTCCCACTGGGGTTTTACCTTTAACAAGGTTTCCTCAACAAAAAATATTGTGTTATGGTGTTGGCATTTACTGTGTTATCATTTACATTTGCAAATTTGGTTTATAAAGTTTAATAATATATATCACAATTGATTCACCCCCCTCTTAGTTGTCATGTGGAATTTTATTCCTAACAAGTGTAAGCCTATAAAATAAATTCATCTGATTGTTCATACCATAATCCATAGTCTATTTTTCCTTTCAAGTATCTAAAAATCCTTTTCACAGCAGTAAGGTGTGTCTCTATAGGATATGCTTGATATCTTACCATAATTCCAACTGCATTGGAAATATCTAGTCTAGTGTGAGTTAGATATTGTAGACCACCAATCATTGATCTGTACTTTGTCTAAAAAAGACTTTGAGTCTTATCATTACTATTCGGTTTGTAACCAGTCACCATGGGTGTCCCAACAGGTTTACAATCTTCCATTCCAAACTTCTTCAACATTTCCTTAAGATACTTGGTCTGAGATAAAAAAATACCATTCTTACTTTGATTAATTTGCAAACCAAAAAATATATTCATTTCACCAATCATTAACATTTCAAATTCATTTTCCATTTATTTAGAGAACTTATTATTCATTTTATCATTGCCTCCAAAAATGATATCATCAACAAAAAATTCTATGATTAAGATTCCATCTTCAGCAGTTCTTAAGTATAAATTATTGTATGCATTACATTTTCTAAAACCAAGATGAAGTAGATACTTGTCTAGTATTGCATACCATGCTCTAGGTTCTTGTTTTAGTCCATACAATGCTTTCTTCAACTTGAAAACCATGTATTCATCTTTTTTCAAAGGAAATCCATCAGGTTGCTCTATGTATACTTCTTCTTCCAAATCTCCATTCAAGAATGCTGATTTCACATCCATCTGATATAATTTAAAGTCTTTATGTGCAGCATAAGAAAGAAATAATCTCACAGCTTCTAACCTAGCAACATGAACAAATGTTTCTTCAAAGTCTATGAATTCTTGTTGCGAGTAGCCTTTACAAACCAGTCTAGCCTTATTTCTTACCATTGTTCCTTCCTTATCCATTTTGTTTCTGAAAACCTATTTAGTTCCTATCACATTTTTGTTTTTAGGTCTTGGAACCAATTCCCAAGTATTGTTTTTCTTTATCTATTCTAGTTCTTCTTGCATATCTTTAGTCCAAGATTCATCTCTACATGATTCATCAGTAGTTTTCTATTCAACTTGAGAAATAAAACAAATTTCATCTCTTACTTTAGATCTAGTCATCATTCCTTTAATTGAATTATTAATGATTTGATCTTCAGGATGGTACTTCTAAACACACCTCAGAGTCTTAGGAGTCTCAATAAGATTAATTGATTCATCTTCAATCTCGTCATCAACCATCAAAGGTTCTTCAGGTTTAGTAGTGACCTATTTTATCTCTGCAATCTATCCACAGTCATACATTCTTTCCTGAATCTGAAAATTTTCATCTATCCTTACATTAGCGCTTTTAATCAACTTCCTCAATCTAAGATCAAAACATTTATAGGATTTTCTATTAGTAGAATATCCAAGGAAGATACCTTCATCACTTCTAGCATCAAACTTACCTATCTCATCACCTCTTTTGATATAACATTTCTTTATAAATATTCTGAAATATTTTACAGTAGGAGTATGATCAAACCATAATTTATAAGGAGTCTTACTTGTACCTTCTCTAATCTGAATTATGTTCAAGGTCTACATAGTAGTACCAACAACTTCTCTCCAATGAACATGTGATACATTTCCTTCCAATAGCATAGTTCTGGTAGCATCTAATATTGTTTTGTTTCTATGCTATGATATCCCATTCTATTGTGGTGTCCTAGGTGCAGATGTCTGTCTGAATATTCCATGCTCTTCACAGTAGTTATTAAATAAATCTGAAGTAAACTCACCACCTCTATCTGATATCAAACATTTTATCTTCAAACCAGATTCATTCTCAACTTTTTCTTTGAATAAATTGAATTTGTCAAATGCCTCGGATTTCTGTTTCAAATATGTAACCCATGACATTCTAGAAAATTCATCAACAAAAAGTATAAAGTACCTTTCACCATAATAAGATCTCACTCTTGTAGGACCACATAGATATATATGTACCAGATCCAACTTCCCTTTTTTTGAATAAGATTTTCTTTTAAACCTGCTTCTAGTGTTCTTCCCCATAACACACTCTCTACACTTAGTGTTAGATGGTTTCACAATCTTAGATAGATCTCTTACAACATTTTTCATACTTGTCTTCACAATGTTATCAAAGTTAACATGACAAAATATTCTATGTCATAACCAACTGTCATCAACCTTTGCAACAAAAAAAGAAGCTTCAAATTTATTCAATTCAAATACATTACCTCTAGATTTAGTACCAGATGCGTCAAGTCTCCTGATTTAATTCTAATAGAACATTCCCAATCAATGAATTCAATTGATAACCTCTGTCCACTAGCTGTCCAACACTCAATAGATTATGCTTAAGTCCATCAACAAGTAGTACATTGTCAGTATTATTATTTCCATCCATATAAATAGAGCCAACTCCAATGATAAGCTTAGGAGTATTGTCACCAAATCAACATAGTCTCCAATTTCTTATCTCAAGTCATTATTGTTGGTGCTCACAATTCCAGATAAGGTCTTTTTGTTTCTATGCACAGTCGCCTTGAATGCTAACTCAACTTTAGGTAAAGAATCTCCTAGTTCTATGGCCTCAAAAGAAGTTAGATTGCCAATCAACATCTCTCTATTGAAGTTTAGTGTCAAAGGTATAATCTCCTCTATAGCTTGTACTTTAGGTTTGTATGCAGGTGTCAGAGATTTGAGTATCTTCGCAATCACTTCTTCCTCACTGTAAGTACCTCCAGAGTTTCTGATGCTAGTAACCACTTCAGTAATTCTCTATGCATATGCCTTAATGTTCTCATCATCTTTAAGCTTCAATGATTCCATCTTTTTCTTCCAATTTTGTAGCTTTTCCTATTTTGTAAACTTATATCCTTCATATAGTGCTTCCAATCTTGTCCAAATTTAAAGTGTAGAATCTAAGTCTTTTACTTCTGTGAATTCTCCTTCAAAAAGTGCACTGATCAATGATTCCCTTGTGACCATATTACATGAAAACAACTTCTTATCATCTTTAGTAGCTTTATCAAAGTCATCCTCTGTCATGCCCAAAACTAGGGCAAAACACACAGACAATTTTTTTTTTTAAAACACAAGTACATACAACTAACAATGGATGTGTTGAGGAAAGATGATAACATGGTGAAGTTAATCTTTGAGTTGCAAGGTATATTCATAGATTGTATTAGGGTTATGCCACATACGGATGCAGAGTTGGAACATCAACTTGTTGTACAGGTTACCTGTACTCTTGGGTCAGGTTGAATTAATTGTGGTTCTATGCTTAACCACGTGCAGCATCATGATGGTAATTTAATTGATAAGATCATATGTTGAATTATGTTGACCTAGTGTTACTATAATTCTTAACCTTGATTACTGTTAGTAATAACTAAGATGGGGGGGTGAATCAGTGGCCTTAGAAATTTATCTAATTTAAACTTTAATCCACCAATCAGTACTTCTCCAATTATTAAGTCCCTACAAGATGTATGCCTTTGAAATACTTGAAACAAATAACTGTCTGTCAGTTTACCTTGTCTGTCCTTATTCTCCTTGATAACCGATAAGCAACTGTATTTACCGATACTCAGTAAATATGTAGAGTATACCAGTTAATCCATAAATTTATACGCAGAATGTAAAACAATAAAGTAATAAACCATACACACATAACACAAAGATTTTAATGTGGAAACCCTGTTAAGGGAAAAAACCACTGGGACTGGTAAGCCAAATTTTCACTCTTCTGAAGTGAGTCCTGTTAGAAGCCAACCCTGTTAAAGGTTACAAACACACTGTTAAGTGTGACCTTGTTAGAGGATTTTCAATACATAGGTTCTCACTAAGTATTTGGCATCTACGCTACCATCCTTGAATCAATCTCATGACTGTCAATAGGCTTTATGCAAATCTTACTACCATCCTTGAATCAGCCTCCTTAGACTGTCAATAGGCTTTAGATAAGACCGATGCTACTATCATGAGTCAACCTTCTGGTAATCTATTAGGATATACCTCAATTACAAAAGACTGTTAAGTCTTGCTCTGTTAAGAGACTTAATGCTTCAATGGTTAAACTGAAAAAAAATGACCTATTTCTAATGCAACTGAATTGCAGATTTTCAGATCTATTTACTTACAATATCTTTCTGATCAATGTATCAATACAATTCCTTTTTACTTAACTCTTTCTGCTCTGTGATGTTGTGCTTTTCTATTTGTCAGTGTCTACAGAATTATTTAGCTCTTCCTCAGCTTGATTGATCAGGACTGTATGATGTTAATCCTTCATCAGTTTCTCTTCAACATCTTCTATCAGTTCACTCCCCCATGTATCTGATTGTTTGCTCATCCACACTGAAAGTGAATTATGCTTGTCTCTTATATAGACATGATGTTCCTTAATTCTTGGTTCTTGATTCTTGATTCTTGGCATGATAATAATCCAGCCAAATTGATTTGTGGCTTTAACTCTTGATTTATCTCATAGTTTTCTTCTTGCCAACTGTATAAATCATTTACTTAACTATGGTCAAATAAAACAACTAAAGCAACCAGTTAAGTCTATCTTTTAGCTCTACCAGCTAGATATTTTGTCATTTTCTGATCTCTCTGTTCTGTCATTCAACTCTGTAGTTCATCGCCGGTGACAACTGCCAGTTCCATCGAAGCAACTTTAGTTAGCTTCGGGATCTCCCTCCATCAGGCATCATTAGATCTTGCTCGTCAGACAACACTATTTTTAGCTCGTCGGGCATCCTTTGATTTTGCTTTGTTGGGCAATATTGTCTTCTGCTCATTGGGCATCACTATGACTTTTATCTCTGTCTTTACCGATGGTGTGCACTCTACCAGTGTAGTCTGTCACTTAGTGAATACTTGAATTTTATGCATTTCTGAAAGCATAACCTTTATTCCATTGATTTCTCTGAAGTCTTTTCATTTTGTATATGACCATACAGATGATATCAAGTTGACATCAATGACAATACAAACCATTAACTGATTTAATGTCTTGCATTATCTTCAACTTAATATAGTCAACCATTTAATCAGTTACATGTCATCAATCTCTCCCTTTGACATTGATGGAAACATACTATATTATCACACTATAATATTTCTAATACAATATGAAATACAATTATTGAGAATCATTAAATTACCAAATAGTTTGTTTTGATAACTGATAAAATGTATGACCGCCGGTAAGCTCTATGTAAGCTTAGATTTGATTCTTGTAGCTTTCCTTTTTCTTCTTCTGATGTGTTGTGACCTCTGTTGGTGTCAAATTTATCTTTGACTGTTCTGCTTCTTTGATGTCTCTGTCTTTTGTTTGCAACTTTTATATCAATTCTCTCCCTTTGGATATGATCTCTCCTTGTTTGGAGTAATCTGATAATGAATAGTTTCTGATGAAAATTTGAATGCATTCTCTCCCTTTGACAACAATGCCAAACAAATATTTTAAAAATATCTGACATTCTGTCAACCAATTTCTTCTTTCCATAATATATTCCTTGAATTTTCCTTATCCATTATCAATATAACAATTTGGTCTGGTTCTTGGTTCTGATATATACCTTTTTGTATATAAATGTAGCGTTGAAGTTCATATTGTTCTTGCATCAGTTATGAATGATATTCTGATAATATATTGCTGATGTAGCCGTTAGTCCATTTACTGACTGTTAGACATGGGTTTTACCCCTAGTATTTTCCTCAGGTACTCAAATGTATCCTTTGGCAGTGGCTTGGTGAAGATATCAACCAATTGTTCTTTTGATTGCACATTATCTTGATCATTATCCTGACTGTTGGTAACAACATTCTGACCGTCGGTTGCAACATTCTGTTGTTCTGGATTTATGCACTGTTGCTCGGGTAGAGTTGTGGGTTCTTCACAATATACAAACTTGTTGTAGTCTTCTGGTTCTTTTGTGCTTTCCAGCTTATTCTTTTCTGCAAATTCATCAATCTTTAAATTTGCACTTTCAACCATTTTGTTAGAAGCCTTGATTAGACATTTAAAATCTTTGCTTTTGGTAGAATACCCCAGAAAAATAACTTCATCACTTTTGGCATCTAGCTTTCCATTTCTTTGATCTTTTAACACATAACATTGACTGCCAAAATTTTTGAAGTAACTTACATTGGGTGTTTTATCATACCATAGCTCATAAGGAGTCTTCTTTGAGTCCTTTCTTAATTGTACTCTGTTAAGTGTGTAGACAGCAGTGCTAATAGCTTCTCTCTAGAAGATCTGGGTAATGTCCTTTTCTATCATCAGTGTTCTTGCACAATCAACTATAGATCTATTTCTTCTCTCAGCAATCCCATTTTGTTGTGGTGTTCTTGGTGTAGAAACCTATATTTTTATACCATGCTCATTATAGAAATTAGTGAGTTCATCTGATGTAAATTCTCCTCCTCAATCTGATCTCAAACATTTCAGATCCTTACCACTTTGTTTTTCAACCATAGCCTTATACCATTTAAACATCTTGAATGCTTCAGATTTTTCTTTTAAAAATATGACTGTCATCATTCTAGAGTAATCATCAACAAAGAGAATAAAATATATATCTCCATAATATCTCTTTGTCTTCATAGGTCCACATAAATTAGTATGGAATATTTCTAGAATATCATCAGATGTATGGATTTTGCTTTTGAAACTAGACTTTGTCATTTTACCTTTTTGACAATTTTTGCACATGATGTTGTCTGGCTTTTTCATTTTTGGTAAGCCTCTTACACTTCTTTTCTTGCTTATCTTCATCATGTTGTCAAAGTTCACGTGACACAACCTTTTGTGCCACAACCATATGTCTTTGTTTCTAGTCATCAAGAAAGTGGCGTTAGTATCATTCAGATAGAATAAATTACCTTTGGTCTGTTCATCGGTACCAATCAGTGTTCCTGATTCATTGAAGATCTTTGCCTTCTTATTCTCAAATGCTACTTTATAACCTGAATTATTCAGCTAAGAAACACTCAATAGATTATAATTCAATCCTTTTACCCAATAAGCATTTTCACATTTAATCATGTTATTCAGCATTACTGTTCCTTTACCTTCAATTTGACAAGGAGAATCATTTTCCATTCTTACTGTACCACCTTTATAGTATTCAAAAGTGTTAAAATTTTCTTTATCACTAGTCATATGGTGAGTGCAGCCACTATCTATAATCCAAATATCATTTTTACTAATCTTAGATATGAGTGCAGTTTCTTCATACCTTTCATCTTCATCTGAATCATCCTTCACAGCTACAAACACTATC
>MU225035.1:821173-837293 GCA_018584345.1 Thuja plicata | reverse complement strand
CTCCAATTATTAAGTCCCTACAAGATGTATGCCTTTGAAATACTTGAAACAAATAACTGTCTGTCAGTTTACCTTGTCTGTCCTTATTCTCCTTGATAACCAATAAGTAGTAAACTGTATTTACCGACACTCAGTAAATATCTAGAGTAGAACAGTCAATCCATAAATGCATATGCAGAATGTAAAACAATAAAGTAATAAACCATACACACATAACACAAAGATTTTAACATGGAAACCCTGTTAAGGGAAAAACCCATTGGGACCGGTACCCCAAATTTTCACTCTTCTGAAGTGAGCCCTGTTAGGAGCCAACCCTATTAAAGGTTACAAACACACTATTAAGTGCGACCTTGTTAGAGGATTTTCAATACATAGGTTCTCACTAGGTATCTGGCATCTACGCTACCATCCTTGAATCAGTCTCATGACTGTCAATAGGCTTTATGCAAATCTTACTACCATCCTTGAATCAGCCTCCTTCTTAGACTGTCAATAGGCTTTAGATAAGACTGGTGCTACTATCATGAGTCAACCTTCTGGTAATCTGTTAGGATATACCTCAATTATAAAAGACTGTTAAGTCCTGCTCTGTTAAGAGACTTAATGCTTCAATGGCTAAACTAAAACAAAATGACCTGTTTCTAATGCAATTGAATTATAGATTTTTAGATCTATTTAATTAAAATATCTTTCTGATCAATGTATCAATACAATTCCTTTTCACTTAACTCTTTCTGCTTTATGATGCTATTCTTTTCTGTTCGTCGGTGTCTACAGAATTCTTTAGCTCTTCCTCAGCTTGATTGATCAGGACTGTATGAAGTTAATCCTTCATCAGTTTCTCTTCAGCATCTTCTATCAGTTCACTCCCCCGTGTATATGATTTCTTTCTCATCCACACTGAACATGCATTATGCTTGTCTCTTATATAGACATGATGTTCCTTAATTCTTGGTTCTTGATTCTTGATTCTTGGCGTGAAAAATAATCCAGCCAAATTGATTTCTAGCTTTAACTCCTGATTTATCTCATAGATATCTTCTTGCCAACTGTATAAATCATTTACTTAACTATGGTCAAATAAAACAACTAAAACAACCAGTTAATTCTATCTTTTAGCTCTACTAGCTAGATATTTTGTCATTTTCTGATCTCTCTATTTTGTCGGTCAACTCTAGAGTTCGTCATCGGTGACAACTGCCAGTTCCATCAGTTTAACTTTAGTTAGCTTTGGGATCTCCATCCCTCGGGCATCATTGGATCTTGCTCCTTGGAAAGAATTATTTTTTATCTCGTCGGGCATCCTTTGATTCTACTTCATCAAGAAATACTGTCTTCTGCTCGTTGGGCATCACTATGATTTTTATCTCTGTCTTTACTGATGGTGTGCACTCCACCAGTGTAGTCTATCACTTAATGAATACTTGACTTTTATGCATTGCTGAAAGCATAACATTTATTCCATTGATTTCTCTAAAGTCTTTACATTATATATATGACCATACAGATGATATCAAGTTGACATCAATGACAATACAAACCATTAACTGATTTAGTGTCTTGCATTATCTTCAACTTAATATAGTCAACCATTTAATCAGTTACATGTCATCAATTACAAATTAGTCCATTTAAATCTAATACTAATTCTCTTTCAACCTTAGCTACATAACATCTATAACCAACTCTGATATAACTATTTCACACACATAACTTAACTTAATAAGAACGAACTAAATCAATTTTGAGAATTAATACGTATAACCTTTCTTAACTTCCCCTAGACCCACTTAAACATATATAATAAAATATCCACTAATAAATGACTAATTAAATTCTACTCCCTTTAAACAAATATACATGAAACATTTACCATTTGACATAATTAAAATTTAATAACAAATTCACCATACCAATAAACTATTAATTTAAATCCAATAATCATAATCTAATCTAATTTCGTAACTTACTAATATCAATTCTAAATAAATCCTCCCCTTATAAAAAAACATATGCAATCCTAATACATTAATCCCCTAACAAAATTAAATTAACTTTTAATGAAAACATTAAATTACCTCTAGTAAAAACAATTAAATTATCCTCTAATAGAAAATCAATTTGAGTTCTAACCCATTGAACACATGAACATTATATTCTAATTAACATAAGGAAATTTAATTAGCAACTAACTAATATCAATGATTCAATTTAATTAATTAACCATTATAAAAAAAGAAAAGACTATAACTCTAAAAGACTGATTTAATACTAATTAAATACAAACATGTTAAGAAAACTCTAATAGCTACTACTCCTAGCCAACTAGTCTAGCTAACCCTTCCCTATAAACCTAGCCAAGTGTCACATCACCCATCACCCATGACCCCTATGTCCAAGGCACAATTTCCAAGTGGGTGGGGTCTTGGGAATCCCATGCTACCCCCAAGGCCTGCGAAATATGATGAAGGAGGTCCCTTTTTAAAATGCATCGCATGTTCTAAGGGAGGTGGGGGCCACTGCAATGTTTTCCCATCCAATGTGCAGAAAAATACTAATGTGAAGTCAACCAAAAAGGTAAGGATATTTTGCATGAAAAGGGGTATGGAGTGGTACAAAACCCAAGGGATATGTTGAGATCCCCATGTCAGCCCCAAGTACGCATGGGGTGAGGAGGAGACTTGTCTTTGGGACAAGTTTTAAAGCCATGTCAGTCTCCCTTATACTTCGCATGGTGAGTGTAACTTTAAGTTTATTTCATTTCATTTTTATTTATTTTTGGTGTTTAAATCTCCTTCCAAACATTGAACCAGTCCCTTCCTATGCCAAAACCAAGAGGCACGAATGGTAAGGGGAAGAATATGTGTGGGGCCCATGAGGATGGGTGCAACATCATGTCTCCCTATTAATATAAAGTTTATATATTAATATTAAAGGGATAATTAGGGGGTAATTAAGGGGGTTTAGTGAGAGGAATATATAGAGAATATTCTCTGTGTAAAGGGGGAATTAAATCCCTCCCCATACATTTTCTAGAGAGCATTTTTGCTCTACATTCTGGAAAATATCATGGTATAATTTGGTTATAGCTTCTAACACATTGATATTATTGATTTTCTTTTGGGAGTAGTTAATTGTTTGCATTTGATTTATTTATTTTTGCAATACACTATGTTAACTATAGATTGATTATTAGTATTAGTTCATTTTTACATTAATATACTAACTTGTTTGGTTTTTCTATGTGTATCAAGTTAATCTCTACTTCTCAATTATTGAGGTTGCAATGAAGATTCTAAGTAGAGTATTGATCCTAATGCAATAGAATTCAGATTTCTAAAGGAATAATAAAATATTTTTAACTTGCAAATTTAAAATCAAATACATTATAAAGATTACAAAATTCTTAAATCTACAAGATTTCTCATGCCATGAAACCAATTACATAATGAATAAGAGCTTTTCACATCTTGCTTAACAAAGCTTTCAAAATAGACATTACAACACTTAAAAAGAAATGAATCTCAATACAAGGAGTAACCATGCAACATTAAAGTTTCTCTCACACAACTACACCAAAATGGAGATTTCTCTGAGCTTTTTCCACAATCATCTTGACTTCAAAACTTGCAAATACATGAGGAGAACCATGAGAAGCTCACCTCCCAACCAAGATCTCAAGGAGACCACCCCCAAGCTTGGAGAACCAAGGGTAAACAAGTAACATATCCAAATTCTCACAACCATCATATATGTACAACACAATAATTAACTCCCAACCAAGGCTTCACAAATGAGTTTTCCAAACCCATTGAGGTAGGGCGAAGGTGAGCTTTTCTAAGGAGGAGAATGCCATTGCCTATTCAAAATTTTCAATAAGAGTTTTTCCATGCCTTTCCAACGCTACAATGACATTCCTTCCATATACACATTTGGTCATTTCCTCTTCAAGGCAAAACCACATACATCTTCCATCCAATCTTCCCTTATCTCCCCCAAAATTAGGATCAAATACAATTGCATGCAAGGGCCCATACACCTTGTATTTTCTCCCTCTTCTCTCCATGAGAAGAGACTCTCACTACAATGGAGAGGCCAACTAAACCCTTCACCCAAAGACACTTCTTCCCTTTCTAAGGGTGAGTAATGCCTTAAACACCCATGAACAACACTCCCAATCCAAGGAACAAGAAATGATACAAAATCCAAATGTATCCCCAACCCATCACACAATAACAAGATCTACATACAATAACACTATACAAGATTTACATGTTTATAAAAAAAATAACATACAAAGCTAAAATGCAAGAGTATTTCTCCATGGCAAGAATCCACCAACCTTGGTCTAAGAAAAATGGCAAGAATATAGTTGAGAAGAATCCCTTATCCTTTCCTTTTCCTTCCTCCAACCCTAATTGTCTCTAAAATTAGAGAGTGGGTGAACACCCACTAAATTTCTCTAAAGCCTCTAAAAAGACCCCCAGAAGTGTACTCAAGACCTAGAAATTAATGAGGCATGCCCTTTAGTCCTTTGGTCTTACCTCTTGTCTCCCCTCTTAATTGAGAGTTTAGTAAGGAGTGTGGGACAAGTTAGATGCATGAGGTCATCTCCATTTCGCCACTTTTGAAAAGTAGGCATTTTGAAGGGTCATAATGGTGATCTAGGCTTTCCCATAGGTTAAAAATAGCCCCCAACCCAAGGTACCCCCTTAGGGTTAACTAATTTTGGCCAAAAATACACTCTAGGGTCATTTTTGACCCCTCCAAAGTACCCCTAAAGTTCAAATCCGAGTTCCAACTTGATGTGATCCCTACAAGACATCTATATGCAAGTGGGATTAATATAACATCCTATAAGGTTTGGTGATTCTTTCCCAAGCCCTAATTTGACATGTCACCATCCACATGGACAATATAAGTGTCAAGTGACACCAAAAAAATACACATCACATTCACAATGTCATGTTCAAACAACAACATAAATTTAAACTATTAACACACATTCAGATTACGTTTACAACAAAGATCACATTACATCAAGGTTTCAACCCCTTATTGGATTAAACCTTGGATTACTCAATTCACATGTGTTTAGCCCTGATTCTCTAAATAATTCCATGGTTCTCTTTCCTGCACACTAAACTTGAGCATGAGTAGTCCAAGATAATAAAATCACATGCAATATACATTTTCAATTCATACTTAGCAACATTAATCAATAAGCAGAATTAAATTCCTAATTGCAATTTTCATACAGAAATTTTAAAACATAATAATTTCATAATCATCATGACATAACATCCATGAAATAATCAAGTCTAATCATGATCCGATCTTCTCATAAATTCACTTATCTAAACATATATAATCAAAATCAACTACATATTCTAGGTCTAATCCATATCAAAATGTAATCCATACAATATAATCATCATCATAAATATAATATCTCGAGTCTCTGTCAGGATAATCAAAAAATATTTCAATGTATCAAAATAACTGTATCAACTGAGCTATGATGGGTCGGGGTGAGTCCTCACATCCTCCCCTACTAGGCATGAACTTTCTCCTAGAGTTCATAAAAAATATATGGGTACTAAGATCTCATATGTACTACATCCTCCCATGAAGCCGTGACCTCATCATAACAATCCTACTAGACCCTAACCTGGTCCAGCTCAGCCTCGAAGTGCAAGGGTCCATTGAGATATAATACGAATGGGCTCTAGTGCCATCTGTCCATCTGAATCCACCTGCAAGGCATCCCAATCTATTACGTGAGACTCATCATAAACATATTTCCGTAACATAGATACATGAAACACCTTGTGGATGTGTGACAGGCTGGGTGGAAAGGCTAGATGGTAGGCAACTAGTCCTATCCTCTCCAATATCTCGAAAGGTCCAACAAAGAGAGGCACTAACTTACAGCCCTTTCCAAAATGGATTGGACTCTTATGCGGGTGCACTCTCAAGAAGACCCTATCTCCAACCATATACTCACGATCAACCCGCTTCGCATCTACATACTTCTTCTGTCGGACCTGAGCCTCTCTAAGACATTATCTAATCAAGACTACCTGTTGCACCATATCCTTGACCAAATAGGGTCCAACAGATACTCTATCCTCGATCCTGTCCCAACTCAGTGGTGTCCTACATGGTCTACCATACAAGGCCTAATATGGCGGCATACCTATAGAAGAATGATGCCCATTATTATAGGAAAACTTGACCAGATGTAAGTATTCCTCCCACTTGACCTGATGGTCCATCACATACATACATAACATATCCTCTGACACCTGGGTAACCCTCTCTGTGTGTCTATCTATTTGAGGGTGATATGTCATACTAAAATTTATTCTAGTGCCCAACATTGCTTGTAGCTCTCTCCAAAAAGCTTATGTGAACAAGGAGTCTCTATCAGAGATGATCTTACAGGGAATTCCATGAAGTCTAAAAATATCTTGCAAAAAGATCTGAGCTATGTCTTGTGCTATGAATGTAGTATGCACAGGTGAGAAGTGGGAAACCTTGGTCAACGTGTCAACTGTCACCAAGATGGCATCATGGCAGTGAGAATACATAGGGATACCAACAATGAAGTCCATAGATATAGTATCCCACTTCCACTCAGCAATCTCATGTGGCTGTAGGAGCCCACCTAGATGACTATGCTCTGCCTTCACTCTCTGGCACTCTAGACATATAGAAACTATGCTAGCAATCTGCAATCTCATGCCCGGCCAATGATACAAATGCTCAGGTTGGCATGCAACTTCTTGACTCCCGGATGAGCTGCATAAGGTGCTTTATGAGCCTCAAGCATAATAAACTCTTGCAAACCACCCATAGAAGGTACATAAATTTGTCCCCTATGACGTAGAAGTCCATCAAACTCTAAATAATACTCTAAAAATCTCCCCTCAAGGGGTCTCTAAGAATGGATAAACTAACAAACCTCCACATATAATCCATCCTCTAGCAAGTGATGCAAAATGCACTCCCTCAAATCTATATTAGAAGTCATAGATGAGAGCTCGTGTCACCTCCTACTCAAGGCATTTGCAACTACATTCTCCTTCCCCTGGATGTAATGAACATCAAAATCATACTCACACAAAAACTCCATCCATCTCCTCTGCCTAGCATTAAGATTGGGTTGTGTAAAGATATACTGTAGGCTCTGGTGATCTGAATGAAGCTCAAATCGGTGACCTAGAAGGAAGTGTCACCAACTCACTAAGGCATGAACCACCGCTGCGAGTTCTAGGTCATGAGTAGGATAATTAATCTCGTGATTCTTTAGCTTCCTAGACTCGGAAGCTATAGGATGACCCTCCTACATAAGGACTACTCCAATACTATCCAATGAAGCATCCATACATACAACAAAATCTGCTGAAGGATCTAGCACTGCTAAAATTGGTGCACTGGTGAGGGCTCTCTTGAGCTCCTGGAAAGCTCTCTCACACTTCTCTATCCATTCACACTTCTTTCCCTTTCTCTGAAGGGAGGTGATGGGATGAGCTACTCTAGAAAATCCTACCATGAAGCGTTTGTAATATCCTGCTAAGCCCATAGAGTTCCTGACCTCAGTGACACTGGTGGGTGTTGGCCAATCCATAATGGCTCGAATCTTCGACGGGTCTATAGAGATCCCATCATTGGATATAACATGAGCAATATAATGCACCTCGGGTCTAAAGAAGGCACACTTTGACAAGCTACCATATAACTAATTCTCTCTCAAATGCTGCAAAACCTATCTTAGATGCTCCTCATGCTCCTCCTTATTGCAAGAATATATCAGAATTTCATCAAGGAACACTACCACAAATTTATCCAAGAATGTACAAAATACTCCATTCATGAGGCTCATGAACATAGCTGGAGTATTCGTGAGACCAAATGGCACTACTGTGAACTCATAGTGACCATACCTCATGCGAAAAGTAGTCTTGTGGATATCACTTTCCACAATCTATAACTGATGGTACCCTAACTTCAGATCTATCTTTGAGAACACTCAGGAACCCTACAACTAATCAAACAAATCATCAATCCTGGGTAGTGGGTATCGGTTCTTAATTGTTACTTTATTCAACTACCAATAATCAATGCACAATCTAAGTGATCCATCCTTCTTCACAAAAATCATAGGTGCACCCCAAGGTGATACACTAGGTCAGATATGCCCTTTCTCCAAGAGCTCTTCTAACTAAATCTTGAGCTCATTGAGCTCATGTGTGGTCATCCTATAAGGTTCTCTAGATATGGGCTCGGCTCCTGATACAAGATCTATGTGAAAATCAACTGCCCTAGGTGGAGGCATACCAGGTAGCTCTGTAGGAAATACATCTGCAAAATCCTAAAGAATAGGATAATCCTCAAGCGAAGGCTCCCCCTCTAAATCCTCCTCTCTATCACTAATGGTGATGGCAAATAACTAACATCCCTTTCGCATGCACCGCCTAAGTTGTTTAGCGAAAATAATGCGAAGGGATACAGGTCTTTGTACCCCAAATATCACCATAGAAGTACTGTGATCATCAACACACTCAACCCTCTTCTGATGACAATCCATCTTGGTGTTGTGGGCATATAGCCAATCCATGCCAAGGACTACATCATAAGAACCTAGAGGGGTAATGCAAAGATTAGTCATCACAATTAAGTCTCTAATCTGAATCTAAAAACTATGAACTAAGGAACTAAAAGACACTCTAACTCATGAAGCTAACTTGACCTCCCAACTGACATCCTATCTAATTGCCACCAGCCAACAATGCTCCACTACATAGGGATATATAAAGGAGTCTATGGCTCCTAAATCAAATAAGATAGAAACATTGATACCATGAATCATACCTATGGCCTCTATGACCATGGCCTGGTGCTCGGCCTGGCGGTTATCAACCACTGCAAAAACTCTATGGGATCTACCCATATCTCCAACTGTAGGCTCTAAGGTAGCCCCTCTCTGACCACTGGCTGACTGTCCCTGTAAGAACTCTCTCACTATATGACCCATACCACCGCAAGTGTAACATGGCCCTCGGGTCTAAATTTGTACTTCCCTATGTCCTAGGCTATTATGACCCTCCGATCCTAATAGAACCATTGTATCCATGCCTAGAGGACTGCTGAGTTGTAGCTGACTGTGCCTAAGGATTCTGTGTCCTCTGATCCTGTCTAGGACCCTGAGACTGCCACTGTTTGGGCTTAGAGCCCTAATAACCCTATGAATGCCTCTGTCTAGAATCCTACTGAGATCTCTATTGCCGAGACTGTTGACCCTTAAAGGATCCTACTGAGTGATTCTATTTCCATTTCCACGGGGGTCTCTATTGTCCTGACTACTGGGAAGAGGGGTTTCAGTGCTAAGACTAATCCTGAGACTCCTATCTAGTACAGATGTCCTTGGCTACAACTGTCATCTCAACTGTCTCTCGTTATGTGGTAGGAAAGGCTAGGCATACTATGCCCCGAAGAGACATATTAAGTCCCTTTATGAAACGGTGGATATGCAGTTTCTTGTCCTTCATGTAATCAATATAGGGAAGGAGCTTGAGAAACTGACTCTCATAGTGGGCCACTGTGAGGCCTCTCTGTTGGAGATCATGGAACTCCTCTATCTGTCTCTGTCTGAAATACTCAGAGAGATACCTCTCTCAAAATCAGGCTACAAAAGACTCCCAAGTGAGTATGTCAATACTCACTCCACCTATGGACACCTCCTACTCCCACCAAGTGGAAGCCTTCTCTCATAGGAGATGGACTGCAATTCATGCCTTTAGATTACTCTCATAAGGGCGCAATCCAAAATATCACTGTAAACTCTGTAACCAGGACTCTGCTACTGATCCATCAGTGGATCCCAAAAACAAGGGTGGCTGGAGTCATAATAACTCTCAGATCTCATCTCCAACATCTCTAGGGGGTCTCTCTCTGGCACGTATCTCATACTCACATGGTATTACAACCCGATGAACTGACTAGCCCTCCTGATCATCATGACCCTCAATAGACCTGGGTGGGGGATTCCTACTCCTCTCTCTGCTAACTGCTCTATCATTTTATGAAATATGCGCTTCCCCTTCAGGAATCTCCTACTGAACTATGGGTGGTAGTCTTTGTTGAATCACCCCAATCAAATTTTGGAGAACATCCAAAATATCCTAGTTAGGGTTCTGAGGTGGTGGAGGTGGTGGTGGTGGAGGTGATGGATCCTCTTGTCCTACCCAACCATGGGGAGCTCTATGACCTCTGCCTTGTTAGTTAGCTCTGTTGACGGTAGGCATCCTACACAATAATTTAAGTTTTGAATGAGTTTAAACATAATGGATTAGGTTCTTAGTGTCAAAACACTGCTCTGATACCAAAATGTCATGCCCAAAACTAGGGCAAAACACATAGACAATTTTTTTTTTAAAACACAACTACATACAACTAAAAATGGATGTGTTGAGGAAAGATGATAACATGGTGAAGTTAATCTTCGAGTTGCAAGGTATATTCATAGATTGCATTAGGGTTACGCCACATACGGATGCAGAGTTGGAGCATCAACTTGTTGTACGGGTTACCTGAACTCTTGGGTCAGGTTGAATTAACTGTGGTTCTATGCTTAACCATGTGTAGTATCATGATGGTAATTTAATTGATAAGATCATATGTTGATTTAGGTTGACCTAGTGTTACTATAATTCTTAACCTTGATTACAAATTAATCCATTTAAATCTAATACTAATTCTCTTTCAACCCTAGCTACATAACATCTATAACCAACTTTGATATAAATATTTCACACACATTAGTTAACTTAATAAGAAGGAACTAACTCAATTTTGAGAATTAATATGTATAACCTTTCTTAACTACCCCTAGACCCACTTAAACATATATAATAAAATATCCACTAATAAAGAACTAATTAAATTCTACTCCCTTTAAACAAATATACATGAAACATTTACCATTTGACATAATTAGAATTTAATAACAAATTCACCATACCAATAAACTATTAATTTAAATCCAATAATCATAATCTAATCTAATTTCCTAATTTACTAATATCAATTCTAAATAAATCCTCCCCTTATAAAAAAAACATATGCAATCCTAATACATCAATCCCCTAACAAAATTAAATTAACTTTTAATGAAAACATTAAATTACCTCTAGTAAAAATAATTAAATTATCCTCTAATAGAAAATCAATTTGAGTTCTAACCCAT
Organism: Thuja plicata; assembly: GCA_018584345.1. Lineage (NCBI taxonomy): Eukaryota > Viridiplantae > Streptophyta > Pinopsida > Cupressales > Cupressaceae > Thuja > Thuja plicata. The sequence goes on along the minus strand of MU225035.1, from coordinate 826,039 downwards.
TGAACACATGAACATTATATTCCAATTAATATAAGGAAATTTAATTAGCAACTAACTGATATCAATGATTCAATTTAATTAATTAACCATTATAAAAAAAAAAAAAAAGGACTATAACTTTAAAAGGCTGATTTAATACTAATTAAATATAAACATGTTAAGAAAACTCTAATAGCTACTACTCCTAGCCAACTAGTCTAGCTAACCCTTCCCTATAAACCTAGCCAAGTGTCACATCACCCATCACCCATCACCCCTATGTCCAAGGCACAATTGACAAGTGGGTGGGGTCTTGGGAATCCCATGCTACCCCCAAGGCCTGCAAAGTATGATGAAGGAGGTCCCTTTTTAAAATGCATCGCATGTTCTGAGGGAGGTGGGGGCCATTGCAATGTTTTTGCATGTTATAAGGGAGGTGGGGGCCACTGCAATGTTTTCCCATCCAATGTGCAGAAAAATACTAATGTGAAGTCAACCCAAAAAGGTAAGGAGATTTCGCATGAAAAAGGGGTATGGAGTGGTACAAAACCCAAGGGATATGTTGAGATCCCCATGTCAGCCCCAAGTACACATGGGGTGGGAAGGAGACTTGTCTTTGGGACAAGTTTTAGAGCCATGTCAGTCTCCCTTATACTTCACATGGTGAGTGTAAGTTTAAGTTTATTTCATTTAATTTTTATTTTTTTTGGTGTTTAAATCTCCTTCCAAACATTGAACCAATCCCTTCCTGTGCCAAAACCAAGAGGCATGAATGGTAAGGGGAAGAATATGTGTGGGGCCTATGGGGATGGGTGCAACATCATGCCTCCCTATTAATATAAATCTTATGTATTAGTACTAAATGGATAATTAGGGAGTAATTAAGGGGGTTTAGTGAGGGGAATATATAGAGAATATTCTCTGTGTAAAGGGGGAATTAAATCCCTCCCCATACATTTTTCAGAGAGTATTTTTGCTCTACATTCTGGAAAATGTCATGGTATAATTTGGTTATAGCTTCTAACACATTGATATTATTGATTTTCTTTTGGGAGTAGTTAATTGTTTGGATTTGATTTATTTATTTTTGTAATACATTATGTGAACTATAGATTGATTATTAGTATCAGTTTATTTTTACATTAATATACTAACTTGTTTGGCTTTTCTATGTGTATCAAGTTAATCTCTCCTGCTCAAGGATTGATGTTGCAATGAAGATTCTAAGTAGAGTATTGATCCTAATGCAATAGAATTCAGATTTCCAAAGGAATAATGAAGTATTTTTAACTTGAAAATTTAAAATCAAATACATTATAGAGATTACAAGATTCTTAAATCTACAAGATTTCTCATGCCATGAAACTAATTACATAATGAATAAGAGCTTTTCACATCTTTCTTAACAAAGATTTAAAAATGGACATTACAACACTTAACAAGAAATGAATCTCAATACAAGGAGTAACCATGCAACATTAAAGTTGCTCTCACACAACTACACCAAAATGGAGATTTCTCCAAGCTTTTTCTACAATCATCTTGACTCCAAAACCTGCAAATACATGAGGAGAACCACGGGAAGCTCACCTCCCAACCAAGATCTCAAGGAGACCACCCCCGAGCTTGGAGAACCAAGGCTAAATAGGTAACACATCCAAATTCTCACAACCATTATATATGCACAAAACAACAATTAACTCCCAACCAAGGCTTCACAAATGAGTTTTTCAAACCCATTGAAGTAGGGTGAAGGTGGGCTTTTCCAAGGAGGAGAATGTCATTGCCTATTCAAAATTTTCAACAAGAGTTTTTCTATGCCTTTCCAAGGCTACATTGACATTCCTTCTATATACACATTTGGTCATTTCCTCTTCAAGGAAAAACCACATACATCTTCCATCCAATCTTCCCTTATCTCCTCCAAAATTAGGATCAAATACAATGGCATGCAAGGGCCCATACACCTTGCATTTTCTCCCTCTTCTCTCCATGAGAAGAGACTCTCATTACAATGGAGAGCCCAACTAACCCCTTCACCCAAGGCCACTTCTTCCCTTTCCAAGGGTGAGTAATGCCTTAAACACCCATGAACAACACTCCCAATCCAAGGAACAAGAAATGATACAAAATCTAAATGCATCCCCAACCCAACACACAATAACAAGATCTACATACAATAACACTATACTGTTAGAATACTTCAGGGATAACTGAGAGGGGGGGAGGTGAATCAATTATCCACAACTTTAAATCTTTTGTACTTATTAATCTAGATTGATATAAATTAAATACACATTCAGATAAAACATTACACAACACATCAATTACAGGGAAACCAAATGGTAAAAACCCCGGTGGGAATTAGTACCCACAAAGAACTATATTGTTTATAGTAATCCCTATTAAAAGATCTTTCGACTCTATTAGGAGTTTTTCATTATAATGTTGTAGTATAGTGACTTGTTTAAGAGTCTAACCTTGTTAGGATTCTTTTATAATAACCCTATTAGGGGTGATGGACTCACTGTCCAAGTGGTGAAGGCTACAACCTTCTGGATATTTGATACACACTGTATCAACAAGATGATCTGTTGCTTGTGACACTGTTTGTCTGATCAATTCCTTTTGTGCGCTAATGCTTTAACCTCTTGTAAAGAACTATAACAATCTTATCTATATTCTGAAAGCTTCAACTTCAATATCTATATTATCAACATATGATAAATATAGCTCTGCTGCTTTAACACTCTGCTATGCTTTTCTTATCTCTGGCTTTCGCAACTTTTCTTATCACAAATGACCTTCTATAAGTACATACTCCAAGTATGAGATCATGGGACCTGTTAGAAAACTCTTCATAACATCCTTATCAGCTCTACTAAGCGCGCAAGCATAATTACAACCGCGCAAGTATAAACTGAATAGATGCGTCGCTTCACTAAGTCGGCTTCACCAATTTAACCATAACTTTGCAATCTTCTTGAAATACATTTGGCACCTTTAGAGTAATATCAACAACTCATAGCTAATCATGAATATACACACACATATCCTCATGATAAGCGCAACTCCAGAAATATGTTACATACGTCGGCCTTAAACTGTTATTCCTCGATAACTGTAACCGTTAATGATAGAATTATATATCTTTACTGAAACATCATATATGGGTCTGTGTGTATAAACATAGCATAATAAACATGTCAAAAACATGTATCTATCCACACAAGTCTTCATTTCATCATATGGATAAGTACATACAGAAGTACTATTGTGTACAAACAAAATAAAGTACCTTTCACCATAGTATGATCTTGTTTGAGTAGGACCGCATAAATCTGTATGCACTAAGTCCAACTTGTTTTCTGTTCAGGTCTACTTGCTTCTAAAGGAACTCCTTACATGTTTACCCATAACACATTCCCTGCAAATTGTGTCAACTGGTCTTGCAATGCTTGGTAGGTCTCTAACTGCATTGACATTACGGATATTTACTATATTGTCAAAATTGATATGACATAGTCTCTTGTGCCATAAACAACTATCATCCACTTTTGCAACAAAATAACTTACATTTGAATTGAGCTAAAAAACATTACCTTTTGTTTTAGAGCCTGATGCAATCATGTCTCCATCCTTGTTGCTAATAATGCACTTGTTGTCCTTGAACTCCAAATGACATCCTTTGTCAAGTAGTTGTCCAACACTTAGTAGATTATGATGTAATCCATCAACATATAGAACATCATCTGTCTTGTTCTTTCCATCCAAGGTGATGGATCCTCTGCCTACGATAGGTTTAGGAGTGTTATCTCCAAATCTAACCATACCACCTTTGTATTTTCTAGATGAACAAATCTATCTTTGTCACCTGTCATGTGATGCAAGCATCTACTGTCAATGATCCAATCAGTTCTGACATCTGCTTTGGAAATTAAGGCTAATTCATGATCTTCTTCTTTATCTCCAATGTCCATATCTTTGAGCAAACTTTCCATGTCTTTAAGGGCAATGAATCCAATTTCATCTTCTCCTAAATCTTCATCAGTTATACCTTCAGCATGGTAGCATTCATTCCTATATTTAGGTTTGTAATCAGATCTAAACTTCTTGACTCTTGTGGGACACTTAGATGCAAAATGACCAATCTTATTACATGAAAAACACTTGAATGGGAGCTATCCTTCATAATTTCCTTTTCCTTTCTTTTCTCTCTTAGCAATCATGGCAATTATCTCTTCTAGCTCTTCATCAGTTTCTTCATTCTCATTATGACTAGAGATGTGTGAGGATTTCTTATTGTGGATTGAAGCTTTGCAGGCTGTTTCATTCTTAGGTTCAGTCTTCAACCTTGATATCTCAAATGAAGAGATTGTACTGATCAAAGTCTCTCTCTTGAAGTCTTTAGAAAACTGCATGGTCTCATCTAGAATGTTGATTTTGCTTTCATAGTCTACTATCAATGTAGTCATTAACTTGTCCATTATGTCTTCTTCTAAAATTTCTCCTCCATTGTTTCTAATTCCAGATACTGCTTCATTTATCCTCTAATTATAAGCTCTAATGTTTTCTTTAGGTAACATTTCAAGACTATTATATTTCTTTTTCCATGTCTTTCTGCACGCATTCTTTGCTTGGATGTCTCCTTCAAACATATCTTCCAAATACTTCCATATGGTGTAAGCTCGGTCAACTTTCTTGATCTCAGAAAATTCACTGTCAGATAGGGCACTAATAAGGGCTTCTTTGGAAATAGAATTTTCTATGAATACCTCCTTCTGTTTGTTTGTAGCATCATCCTTTGCAAGGTCTTTTAAAGATGGAATATCAACTTCTTGTGTAGCAATCTCAAAGATCTCAAAGCCAACACATTGTAGATGTGTA
>MU225035.1:804146-819196 GCA_018584345.1 Thuja plicata | reverse complement strand
ATGGACAATACAAGTGTCAAGTGACACCAAAAAAATATACATCACATTCACAATGACATGTCCAAACAACAACATGAATTTAAACTATTAACACACATTCAGATTACGTTTACAACAAAGATCACATTACAACAAGGTTTCAACCCCTTATTGGATTAAACTTTAGCTTACTCAATTCACATGTGTTTAGCCGTGATTCTCTAAATAATTCCATGGTTCTCTTTCCTGCATACTAAACTCAAGCATCAGTAGTCCAAGATAATAAAATCACATGCAATATACATTTTCAATTCATACTTAGCAACATTAATCAATAAGTAGAATTAAATTCCTAATTGCAATTTTCATCCAAAAATGTTTAAAACATAATAATTTCATAATCATCATGACATAACATCCATGAAATAATCAAGTCTAATCATGATCCGATCTTCTCATCAATTCACTTATCTAAACATATATAATCAAAATCAACCACATGTTCTAGGTCTAAACCATATCAAAATGTAATCCACACAGTATAATCATCATCATAAATATAATATCTTGAGTCTCTATTAGGATAATAAAAAAATGTATCAATGTATCAAAATAAGTGTATCAACTGAGCTATGATGGGTCGGGGTGAGGCCTCACATCTTCAGTCTTTATCTTTTCCTTTCTTTTCATGATTATCCAGTGGTCAATTCCCAAACATAGAAAATGTGTTCTCATCTTGTTCTTCCAACCGTCAAAGTTTTCAAGATCAAATTTTGGACTATCCTTCTTGTAGTAAGTCATCTTTAGGATCACCTCTAGCTGTTAAGCTTTCTCTCTAAGGACCAGTATCTCTGATATCAATTGTTAGGAATAACAGTCCAAAAGAACAACTGAGAGGGGGGTGAATCAGTTGTGATACAGATTATTAAAATTTAAACTTTATAAACCAAATCTTCAATGCAAATGATAAAACAGTAAATTCCAACTCAATAACATCCTTGTTGTTGAGGAAACCTTGTTAAAGGTAAAACTCCGATGGGAATTAGCACCCACAAATGATGTACTAAGAGTATAGTATCCATGTTAAAGATTTAGCCTTGTTAGGAGCTTATTATAACATTATATTACATAGTCCCTGTTAAAGGACAGACCCTGTTAGGAGTCAAGAGTAATTGTGGGCTCATTGCCCAGGCACACTGCCCAAAGAAGGTTAAAGCCACCCTCAAGGATTAACAATTCAAACTAGTGTATATTTGAAATATACAATCCAGTGAACTATATGATATCAGCTATCTTTGCTTGGTTAGTTCCAATGAAGTGCTATAATTAAAAACTCTTCTCTACATTCAACAGCCAAACAAGCTTCGCATCTTCCACACTTCTCTATCTTCACATTACTCTCACATACTACTACTTATTTTTGAAAGAAAATATCTCTCATACAAACCCTATTACAATAATTGATTAGGTCATCCAATTAAGCTTTCCAAATATATAAATAATTATTTAACCCCTTTCTAAGATACACAAGGTGTTAGAGTAATAGTCTATCGGGTTATTAATTATATCATTATGATCTAATTACTAACTCACCTATTCACTCTAGTTGCTTAAGCTAACCTTAAGGTTTCCCTTTTTAGGGTTTCGTGATTCATTTTATAAGGATTCACCTCTTAGTTTTCTTTACAGAGTTTTTACATCACATTGTAATTGATAGAAACATATTGTTAATATATTGTTTTCTGTTGCATACGATGTCTCTGGCTTTTTGGCCACCATAGCTGTTTCTCTTCTTCTGTCTATTTCTTGCTTCTTCTTGTGACAAGTTTGCATGCAGGTGATCTTGAGAGATTATCTTTCTGCCTAATCCCAACATGGTATTAGAGCTCTCCTGCTGCTCGCTGGTCTGGTCTTTTTGAAGCAAGCTTATTGCAGTTCAGGGGCTTGAAGATCGCCAGTCTTTTCTCGCATTTTTTATTGATTCTGGGGGGTCTTTGTTTTTTGAGGCACTTTGGACCAAAATTGACCTCAAAGTTGCATCCAGAAGGCCCAAAAACCCCAGAATCCATATAAGGCTCGTCTGATTTGGACACCGGAGCCTCTGGGAGAATTTTTTGGCCTCCTAAGGGTCGTACGACACAGTTTTCAAGATTTTTTTTTTTTTAAAACCTTGTTTTTAAGGTTTTTATACATTTTTTTTAACGTGCGCAGTGAAAAATTGAAAGCGCCGTCGGCGCAACACGGCCGCCAGCCAATGCCCGACAGCCACCCCACTGCTCCGCCGCTCTGTGCACCGCGCGACCCCTGCCGCCCTTCTCCCCACCGCTCCACGGCCCCCTGGCCTCTCCGACCACCCTCCTCAACGTCGCTCTGGCCCTCGCCGCTCTGGTTCCCGCCATGCTCAGCTCCGCCGCCTCTGTGGTCTCCGCGGTGCTCTCACTGCCGGCCCCGACGGCCACCACCAGCCGCTCCGCCCGGCGCCCACCGCTCCCCGGTGGCGCGGCTTTTGTGCTAGCCCCTGTGGGCTCTCTTTGATGCGCAGGTAGTCATATGAGGAATCAGGGGCTGCGGCCCAGCCCCCTGAGCGCGTCATGCACCCGGGGGCCCAAATTTTTTAGCCCCAGGGGCTTAAAACCTGAGTTTTGAGGCCTTTTTTGACCCCCCGGGACTGTTTTCGCTCTATCTTGAGCATCCGAGGGTCTTTTTTTGACTTTTATATACCGTCGGAAAGCTCTTTCTGAGAAATTTTTGATGATGGAGGTTGGGTTTTTAGGTTTTTCCATTTTGATAGTATTTTTTTCTGTTGAAGTCTGATATTTGTTTTTGCCTTCCGAGAGTCATATCTGGCTCATCCGGACTCCGTTTTTGGCAAACTAGATATCGTCGAAAAGCTAGTTCAGTGACCTATTCAGTGGCAGGGATATTTTTTCTAGATTCTACTCTAGGTTTTCTCTCCTCTGAGTTTGATATTTTATGTACTCTGGTGGATTGCTTGGGTTTACAGGTCTTGGGATCTCTTCTACTGTACTTCTGGCTCACTCTTCTTTCTGACTTCTGAGCTTGTATGCTCCTTTTGATGCATCTTTTTTCTGTGAATACACTGAGATAAAGTGCCTACTTCTGTATATCTAAGATCTTGTACACCTTGTATGGTTTTTGTACTCGCACTTTGTTATAAAGTGCCATGGGGGGTTATGATGCTTATGCCATTTTAGGCACATCCACCTTTGTCAAGTGAGCGTACCTTCCATAACATTAGCCCATGCTATGTGTCGATGACACCACCCTTTATCCTATATTTGTACTTCTATTGCACTGTTGGTGTTCCTGGTTCTACTTTCTGTAGATGTTTCTGGCATTGCATTTTAGTGTTCCTGTCACCTCTCCCAGTTCAGCATTATGGGGGGGTTAACCTGTTGGTTCTATTGCTTCCTGGTTCGATTGATCAGCTCTTCAGACATTATCTTCTCTACCTGGTCATGCACTTCAGTGGGGGTTCCAGTAGTCTCTTCTGACAGATTTTTCAGCTACTTGCTTCGGAGATGCTTCTTGCTCTTTCTCATTCCTCTCTCTGGGACTTTCCCTAGATTGAAGGCTTAGTTTCCTTCATCTAGTTTATTTCCTATTTTTGTGTACATGATCAGGCCTTGTTGTCGGGACCCATCTTTCCTACTTTCTGCAGTAGTTTCCTAGGTTTTTCTTCTCCCTAAGCTTATCTTAAGGGGGGGTGTTAGAGTAATAGTCTATCAGGTTATTAATTATATCATTATGATCTAATTACTAACTCACCTATTCACTCTAGTTGCTTAAGCTAACCTTAGGGTTTCCCTTTTTAGGGTTCCGTGATTCCTTTTATAAGGATTCACCTCTTAGTTTTCTTTACAAAGTTTTTACATCACATTGTAATTGATAGAAATATATTGTTAATATATTATTTTCTATTGCATACGATGTCTCTGGATTTTTGGCCTCCATAGCTGTTTCTCTTCTTCTGTCTATTTCTTGCTTCTTCTCGTGACAGGTTTTCATGCAGGTGATCTTGGGAGATTAGCTTTCAGCCTAATCCCAACACAAGGTACCTAATATAAGTAAACATTAATTAGAATACATCATATATACTCCAAGATCTGCAATCCATGCTCACAATTCATAATACACACTACATCTCTAAAGTCAGCCCCAAATAGGTCTCCTCCAGAATACATGTCATAGCTAATGTCACCAACAATCTCATGACTATTGATCAACAATGAACATTCCTCAATGTGTCCTCTATCATCCCTTAAGCTCACATAACCTAAATCATCTTTGCCTATAAGATATACCCAAAACACAGATACCTACTCTGTCAAGCATCACTGTCACAGTCCAGAAACTAGTCTTCACTAAAAGATCTGTAACATCTCCAATATGAAATTTTAAGCCAAGCAACCTTAGGAATAAGGTCATCACACATCCTTTTTCATATCCTTATCTTTGATTGTTCTGATTCATCCGTACAATGTCTGTACACTTTTGTCAGTCATTATACAATAGTAATAACTAGTCTATTCACTCCATAGAAACATATGTTGACATCAATGACAAAACATGAATGCCAAAAACATTAGTAGTAGCTAAATCTGATATCATCCAAAAAAAATTGTTTCTCCTTTCTTAAGGTTCCCTATCAAGTTTTTCCATCTCTAGACAAGATGGGCGATGAGTATCTGTCCCTCATTCCCAGTCATTTGTTCATATTCTTTGAATTTTTGTTCCCTCAAGGTTGGAATCCTTTTCCCGTGATCCTTATCTAGTTGTTTCATAATTCTATGCCAATCATAGTACACACCATGAGTTTCACGACATTTTTTCCTTAATGTCATTTGAATACTCTTCTCTTTATCTCTATGTGGCATCACTTGAACACCCCAGTTGATCTCATTCTAGACTCGGGACATAAATGCCCTCAATTGAATGTGTCCAAAAAACAACAGTGGGTTCTAATTAGTGTCATTTGAGACAACAAAGTTATGCAAATACAACTCACAAAGAAGATTCTTTATGGTTGTAGGAGAAAACTCATATGCCTGCAAAAACTATTGAGGTGTTTCTAGAGAAGGTTTTAAACCTTTGACCACTCTTATTAACTTGAAATTCAAACATTGTTCTTTAAATTATAGGGCATAGACCCTTGGAGGTTCCTTACATTTCATTAAGTGTAGAACCAAAGTGGATATTGTGGTCACCTTTTCTTTAAGTGTGGTTATTTCATTATTCTTATCTTCAAGTTCCCTTTTCTGATTTTTTAGTAAATCATTCCATCCTACCTTTCTCAAGTTCCCATTCATTTTTATGATACAACATATTCTAAAAAAATCCAAAGACACTGAATGAAAAGTAAAAGAGCTAGGGGTTTTATGCTCAAACATTCTTTCCTTCTTACCTTCATGATTGGTGCTTGATTCAAGTTGTTTTGTTCGCAACACTAGCTGTAATGTTGGTGGTTTTGGTTGCAACACTGGTTGTTCCTCTAGTTTTTCCACGGCATCTATGAGTTCATCAAGACCTTGTGAACCCAAACTTTCTTCTATTTTCTCATGTTCATCTTTGAATTTTTGCATCATGTTGAGCTAGAGGGGTGTCGTCAAACTAAGGACCTATTGCAGCAATGAGTTAAATTTTTAGTTGATTTCATGTTTGACTTACTTTAGTTAAGTCTTAAAAGTTTTGTTCTAGTTCAATTCAATTAAAGTCATCAATTTGCATGCATAGAAGAAGAAGATACACCTTATGAAGATTCCTTCCTAATGACCCTGAAAACCAGTTAGGTAAGATCTTTGTTCACCAAGAAGAAGAAAAATAAGAGAACCCTTTTGCTGATGGTGTGCCCAACTTAGCCCCTTCTTCATCTTCCTTAGAAGAAGAACCGGTTGATCAAAACCCATTTGCTGATATATTGGCTAATATACCTGATCCTTCATTTGTGAACCCATTTTCTCAACATTAGGTTGACAATCAGCTGGCTTTAGTAGTTTATCAACCAAGAGGTCAACCAAGGGTTCAACCAAGGATGGTGAGAAATCCACCTCTTCCTACTTTTCCATTTTCAATTACTGACTAGAATGAGAATAGTAACCTCAATAATATACATGCCTCAGCTCTTCCCAAGTTTTATGGCCTAGTAGTAGAGGACCCTGATAAATTCCTTTTTGAGTTTGATATCCTCTATAAAAGCTATGATTATGCTACTCATGTCCATAGGCTTAAGAAATTCCTTGCTACTATGAAAGAATCAACTTTAAGATGGTTCATGGGTCTGGGGAGAGATTTTGTTTCTACTTGGAATGAAATGAAAACAACATTCCTAGATAAATATAAAGAATACTGTAGGGGAAATGATATGAGAGGAGATGAAATATTTTGTATGTAGCAGAAGGAGGAAGAAAGTTTGGAGGACTACATTTCAAGGTTCTTATTCAGTTTGAAAAACTCCACACACTATCAACTCAATGAAGAATCTTAGAATTTACTCTTTTTAAGAGGAACTAATGATATTTTCATGGGGGCTTTGGACTTAATGGCTAGAGGAGATATCACCCAAGTAAGTTGGGATGATCTCAAGAAGATATATCTGAACTACTCTAGAGAAGTCAACAAAAAGGGAAGAGGTTACCAATCTATTGTAGGAAAATCAACTGGTAATGGAGTTTTACATACATAAATCATTCACCTACTGTCAAATTTCAAGAAGGATATCATAAACAATATGGATACACAGTTAGACAAAATGCAAGCCAAAAATAAGCATGAGGAGGTAGTGGCAATACTATCTGATTTTTTTCCTCACTACGAACACAAGAAAAAGGACTATAGATACAAGATGACGACTCACATAGATATCAATCCATTTCCTATTGAATTCAAGTCGGTAGAACGAGATGATGACTAGGTTTTTTTCATTGCATAAAGAAGGTCAAGGGCTCCAAGACAAGGTATGCCACAAAACCCCTTAGCTTTTAGTGTTCCTTATTCAAATTATTATAATAATCATTGACAACCCCAGTATAGTCCAAATCTTGGGTGTTTTCAACCTTAGCCTTGGAATAATCCCAAAAACTCTTGGCCAAATTACCAAAACCCTACACCTCAATGGCAGCCTCCTCTAGGAAACTAGAAGAAACCTCAAGGGAGTTGGACACAACCTCAAGGATCATGGAAAGCACCTCAGGGTAATTGGAAACAAAATCCAAAATGGAGAGGAGGTCAGCAATGGCCAAATCAACTAGTTGGTTTTCTTCAGCTAGCTTAGCAACCTCGACATCCATCATTAATGCCACCTCCTATAGCCACTAATAATTCTCCCAAACCTAATCAATTACCTTCTCATCTTGTTCCTAATCCAAGCAACAACCTACAAAAACAACAACAACCTAGTCATTATGCAGACCCAAGTCAGTACCTTGCAAATCAATACCCTGTATATGCTATGAATATAAGTGATATTCACTTAAGGTCTGGAATAAATTTTCCACCTCCAGATCCACCCATTATAACGTAAGTGCCTATTTATGATTAGAGATAGCAAATTTTCTTGACCCTTTTTAGCCAAGTTTGGTAAAGGAACCAAAATTTTCAAAGCATTACAATGTCATTCCTCCATTCCCACAAAGGCTAGAACTTGAGGTAACCAAACCAAGATATGATGCCACTTTTATATCCTAGATCGGTTGAAACACATTTTTGTTAAAATACCCCTTTTTCAAGCTAAAGGATGTTATAATATATGGAAAATATATCAAAGATGCTTGTTTAAAGAAACCAGGGAGAAAGAAAAAAGACCCCAAAATAGTGCATGTCATTGGTCAGTTAGCAGACATTATGCTTGGTAAGGTGACAATGCCTAAATATTATGATCCTAGTAGTCTTGTAGTTGGAGTTGTTATTAATGGTGTCCAAATAAAAATGCTTTGATAGACCTAGGGGAAGACATTAATTTCATGACAAAGTATACCATGTAGCAACTCCAAATTACCAACCTAAGGTCTACACTTACTATCACACAACTAGCAGATAAACCCACTGTCAAACCTGATGGAATGGTAGAGGACCTAGTTGTCACCTTAGACTCTTTGGAGTATCCAGCTGACTTCATGATACTTTCTCCTAAAGCCACTTTGGGTGGGTATCACATTATCCTAGGAAGGCCTTGGTTAGCTACAACCGATGCATTCATATGATGTCGGTTAGGAGATATGACTATCTTAGATGATCTAACTACGAAGATGATTTCCATTTATCCTCATGCACATCCCTAACCTGAGATTGTAAATCCTGTATGGCCAGACTTAGGGGAATAAATAGAGGAAGTTAACTCAGTTGTACAACTTATGGTGTTGGATAAAGACCCTTTCCTATAGCTACATGAAGAAGATGAGATACTCAAAAGAATTATGCTAAACTATTATAGAATGAGTGAGAAACCTTTTTGTTTTTTATCAAAATAGGATCATTCATTACAATCCATCCTCCCTATGTCTGGTTCACCAACCTTTCCTGCAGCTAAGGAGGTTCTTCAGAAATTGTTTTCACATGAAGTTTAAATGTCATATCTTACTGAAACATCCATTATAGAGTTGAAAAAACAAGTGGAAGTCTCACTAGGATGATTCCTAAGTATCAATAACAAATGCAGTCAAGAACAATAGTTGTCATTAGTAAAATAGTTTCAAAGTCATAAGAAAGCTTTTTCTTGGGATTATAATGACAAAAGGATTATATCCTAATCTATGCACTCGTATAATTTATATCATAGAAGATAGTATGTCAGTTAGACAAGCCCGGAGGAGAATTAATCCTGAATTAATAGAGATGGTTAAGGGGGGATTGCAAACATTATTGGATTTTGGTTTCATCTATCCTATATGTCACTGTATATGCTAAAAAATTACATGTGTGGAACATGCTTATACATGTAAACGTTAGAGATATAAATCAAATAAGCTACATTAACATATAAAAAATATTCCTACACGAATCTTTTCACCATAACCTCCGATGAGCCAAACAAGGACACCCAAGCCTTGTTGATTTTATCTTAGAGAGGGTTGTGGGTGTGCTCTCCCAACATAATATTTAAATCTCACTATGATTTAATGATTGAAATGACAAATGTAGACTAGATCCAATAATATTGAATAGCTCAAGAACTAGTTATATAGAACTAGTCTCAAGCATTCAATGAAAATTGAGAAGTAGACATGAACTAAATGCAAGAATCTAGAAGTGAATGCAAACTAAGAACAATAAATTAGATCTAACTACCATGATTTAAATGCAAAAACTACCAAACATGTTAGTATAAAATATCTAAATGCATGAAAGCTATCAAGGAAAGAACTAACATAATAACTCTAAATGCAAATGATGGATGGTTTTCTCTTGCAAAGGCTCTTATTTATAGGATCTTGAAGGGCCTGGGTGAGGTGGATCACATGTGGCATCCACATAGGTTCCACATGAGGGACACATAAGTCATGCAAGAGAAATATTTTTCTCACACCTGTGTGAGCAACTTGAGATGTGACAGGTCAATGTGTACTTTAAGTACACATGTAAGAAAGTTGTCATAGATGTGTAAGAAAAATTCATAGAATTGGTTCAATGATCATTTTTAGAAGGTGTAAGAAAGTGTCATCAAGGTTGTAAGAAACCTTGTTTGATCATTTTTTGAATTATTTGAAAAGGAAAATTTTGGAAATTTTCTCACACATGTGTGATCAAATAATTAGGAATAATGGGTGTAGGAATCCTAAAATTAGCCTAATTAACCTTACTTAATTAGCAACTAGATTTATTTGGTGAGAGTGATGTGAGGTAAGGTAAGATCTAGATGTAGATTTAGGATTAATCTAAATTTAACTTAAATTAATCTTGGTTTAGAAGAATATTAGCATATGAATTATGATGGGAATAAATAAATTAAAATTCATTTAAAATGGGTTTTAATGAAATGAAGGTATTAAATAAAATTTAACACGCCTAAGGGGTAAGTATTTAAACTAAATTTAAATACTATGGGAAATGAACCATATTTAATTAAATAAATTGGTAGGAGAGAATAACAAATATAATTAAATAATTATAATGTCAAAGGATGATTTTAGGAATCTACATTTTGCCTCTCTTTGATGTGTCATCGATGATGGCATTGCATCAAAGAAAAGAAAAATAGATGCCCCAGAGAGAACAAAAGATCATAAGACAGTGATGACGAAGGAGTATGCCCCTCGAAAAATAATGGAAATTTTTATTTTTTGTGAAATTTTCTCAAAATGAGGTGAAAGGGAGGAAAAAATTGCAATTACATGACTTATGAGGTGATTAAAAAAAATAGGACAAAAAATGGGGTCTGAGATGGAGAATGGGTCCCAAGGGACCTATAAATAGTCCGTAGAGCCCTGCAAGAACTCATTTTCACTCATAAAAAGAAAAGAGATGAATCAAAGAGAGAGAGAGAGAGAGAGAGAGAGAGAGAGAGAGAGAGAGCATCTGGATACACCAACGATCGACCGATGCAGGACCACCAGTGAGTCTCCAAACCATGCCTGATTAACTATAACTGATTGAATGTTTGAAGATGACAAATTTGATAATCACCAAGCCACAGAAATTAAATGCAAGACATTAAATTAGTTAATGTATTGTATTTTGATTGATGCCAACTAAAAATGGTATGATTTCTCATACACATATTGTCACAACACTTAAAGATCTGAAGAGAAATATTTTGTCGTCAGTAATCATATACACCGAGTGACAGTAAACCCCCCCGATGCACAGTGAACCCCCAACACAAAAGTTCATAGTGTTAACCAATGGACAAGTGTTACCCGAGCAAGAGATACCCAAGAAAGAATTACTGAGATAACTACAATTGTCAATGAATAGAACTAAAGTTGATGCCTGAGCTATCTGCAGTAGTCACCAAGCACAACTGAAGTGTTGACCAACGGAAACCAAAGTTAGGAAATGAAAAAACAACTTAGCTGACAGAGCTATATTTAGAGTTAACTGATTGTTTACTTTATTTCTATCAATCAGTTAAAAGCTAAAGATAAGAAGGAGATTTAAAGCATGTTTTATTCTAGAAAACAAGAAAATATTTATGAAATAAAACTAAAGCAAGCATGGCGAGCTTTACAGATCAAGAAGTGATCAACCAAGAAAACAAGAAGAAAGAAATAGTGAAATTATGTCTATATAAAGAGAATAGTAATTCATTATGAAGAGAGGAATGCTGAATATAATTCTGGTGAAGATAGAAGTCTTCATGTAGATTTGATCATACAAACTAGAGAACAGATACAAGAATTTTGCAGACATTGAGAAACAAAGAAGAAAAAACATTCACCGAGAAGAAAGAAGTGGAGCAAAGGAATTGAAGAGAACATTGATCAGAAGAGGTATTATGGAATTACAATAGATCTAAACATCTGCAAGATTAAGTTTTATTTATGAACAAATCATATAATGTTTCAGTTTAACCATTGATTCAGAAAATATCTTAACCGAGTGAGATTTAACCATCCTTAATATATTGAGATACATCCCAACGAGTATCAAAAGGTTTTCATGTTGAAAAAATAGTGAATGCTAGGTCAAGTGATAAACTATTAGTTTTAAATCCTCTAACAAGGTCACACTTAACAGTGTGTTTGTAACCTTTAACAGGGTTGGCTCTTCACCGAACTCACTTCATAAGAGTGAAAATTTTGGGTTACCGGTCCCAATTGGTTTTTCCCTTAATAGGGTTTCCACATTAAAAATCCATGTGTCAAATGTGTATATGGTTCATTGCTTTGATTTTTTCTTTACACATTACTAAAACATGATTGATCGGTAAACAATAAGCTTATTCACTACTATTCGGTAAAGGCTAGGATAAGATAAAATGTTATTTGGTAAAGATTAAGAAAAGGAATAAATAGTATACTTCGAGTAGTAGATATTTGATAAGATTACTTAAAGGCATACATATTGTAGGACTGAAGATAACTAGAGGTATTATATTCATGATATAAGTTTTGGTTGAATTATTGGATTAATTTTTGAGGCCACTGATTCACCCCCCCCTCTCAGTTATTCTAACAGCGCCTAGTGAATTGTCTTTAAAGTCATATTTAATGCTCATTTAATTGTATTTATGGGAGGGGAAAGGGGATTAGGGTAGAGATGACAATCGAAAAATCATTGTTTGTGCAGATGATGATCAACCAATCATCATCTGCAGATATGATGAAATGGCAATCGCCGTCTTTGTAGATGATAATCACCAGATTATCGTCAGCGTAGACGACAAGATTTTCATCTATAGGGATAAAGGGTAGGGGATGCAGATGACTATTTAGAATGTTAATTTGGGAAAATGTCAGTCAATAGGGTTGACCACAGGTAGGCAACAGAGAGACCAATCATGAATTAGTGAATACATTGATCGGTGTCTGCGCAGGACAATCGACGTCTTTGCTAATTGCCCCAAAAGAAATTGGGGGAAGGTGGAGGGAGGGGGAAAAAATATGTTAGGAGGGGAAGAGGATGCCCCATACATAGTAAAATTAATAACATGCATGAATTTGTGGATGAGGGAGTGGGTACCACAGTTTTGGTCATGAGAGAGCTTGCTAGAGATGATGGAGTTAGTAGAGCGCTTCACAGGGGCAGAGTGGGGAAAGGTTGCATTATGCAGCCTAGAGAATGTACATTTATGGTCATGTTTGAGAGCACATAATGCACTCATGACAACATCAATTGAGAGGTGGCACAACCCCACCTCCAATTTTCACTTTTCGACAGGGAAAGCTACCATTACCCTATTCGATGTCTGGCGGATATATCAGATTCCCATTCAGGGTCTGATACCAGAGTATGTGTAAGAGAGCCCTGAGCCATATGTAGAGGAAACATTTTGGTGATCATATGAACAGATTCCCATTTCTAGATAGTGGTTATCATGGAGAGCGGTGATGGCAATGCGACCATGGTTACGACGGGTAGCATTGTACTTGGTAGGACTTATCAAAGGGTGATTGATGCTAGATCATGCAAACCATGTGTTTCCTTTGGGATGGGCATGAGTGTTGAGTTCCATGTTAGAAGATGAGGGGGAGAAGTATTTCTTGGGATACACCATTCTGGGATAGTTGTATTATGATCTATACATGTGTGCCTATCAGAGAGGCAATGCACTAGGTGCAGGGGTGACACTTCTACTAGTGTGGGCATGGGAGCATATCATTGTGATACACTCCATTAGACTACCTGAGACATGGGAGGATTATAAGCCTTATGTATGTGGATACCAATCACCCATCAACTATGATTCAATAGATTATGTTGGTCACTGGAGGCAGACTTTGGATGAGATACAGAGTTTTGATTGGACACCCCATGTAAGATGCGAGGCATGGGGGCATTAGGTCCCACATCAGTAGGATAATTCAGAGGAAGAGTGGGAGGATACCTATTACTTGAGGTATGTGCAGATAGATTTTTGGTTGATCGGGTGGACAACCTATATGATCGCCCGCTACATGTCATCTCAAGTACTTAGGTAGTTTGGACAGATTCAGGATGCAGTGCTAGATATTTTTCCTCATCCACTGGTGACACAAGAGGTGGGGAGTTTATGGGGGATTGGGGTGGACCTAAGTAGTTATAGAACATCTTGGTTAGGTATGGTGGAACTTCCATGGAAGAAAGGATAAGATTTGGTCTGAGATGCAAGAGTGGCACCTATATATTTGCAGTGGTGGACTATAAATAGGCTGATTAGATTGACCATCCCAGAGATCATACAGGAAGATGAGAAGCATATAATGGGTGAGGATCATCTATGGTGGATGGAGATGACAAAGGAGATGGTGGGGGAGAGGTTAGATTAGAGAGGACAACAAAGAGTGTTAGGGAAGAGATGACGAGGGCAGGTTTCAGTACCTATAAATAGAACTCCTCTAGCGATACCTGGACAAGGAAAGGTACCTCAATTACCATTACAAGTATAGGGACATGGGCCATAAGTACAGGGATAGGGGCCACATCAAGGGTGCATATTAGAGGATGTGGATGAGACTGTAGTTATAGAGTGAGATAGTCTGCAGATAGAGGTGGGGAGGATACATGGACTTTTGGCTATAGTCGAGGTGTCAGAGGGAAGTTTATAGATAGAGTTGACCAGGGATCAGGGATTGTTGGTAGTGGAGAGAGTATGTACAGATAGTGCACAGGGTTCTATAGATATATTATAGGCCTGGGTGGATTCTGGAGATTTTATGTTCATTGAGACTCACACAGGTGTGATAGCAAGGTAGTATAGGATATCATAGATGCAGCAGGAGATGGACAGATTGAGATTAGACTTGCAAGGGATGGCACTGGAGAGGGACACCTACCATTACAAAGTAGAGGAGTACAAGGGGAAATGAGAGATTATTTTACAAGCTATGACTAGACCTTGGGTTATGCAGGTGGTATTAGAGGCCTTCACAATACATAGATAGGTGAACTGAGCGGTCCACAAGATGGAGTACTATTTTTGTCTTTATTATGAGGTTGTTATAGAGGAAGAGAGGGTGGAAATATATAGTGAGTGATCAACCATGCATACTATAGGTGGGGGCACTTCACAGGCCTTAGTAGGGATGAGACCTCCCAAGGATAAAGGGGGAGATGGTACAAGTGTGTCAAGGACATCTACACGACTATCCTCATGATCCATATCTGTTATTTTTGACACACATGCAATTTTTGATTTTTTGGATTTACATCGGCTTTTTGATATATGTATACATGTATTTATGATGGTTATAAATGTATTGCTAGATTTTGGATGCTTTATTCTCTCATGATATTTAACATAATAATGTAATAACATAATGATATTTAACAATATATGCAAAGTTAGCCCAATACTGTCACTCAGGTCCAGAAGTCTACTCAGGTGACAAACTGATACTCGGGCAATGCTGATCACTCAAGTCACACTGATCACTTGGGCGATGCTGAATAACTTAGGAAATACTGATCACTCAGGT
>MU225035.1:776343-803937 GCA_018584345.1 Thuja plicata | reverse complement strand
ATACATACATACATACATATATATATGTATGTATGTATGTATGTATGTATGTATATGTAAATGTATATGTATATATATACAGACATGATTTTGATGGTCCTATGTGATGTGTGTGCTTTTTGAATTTCTATATGCATATGATGATTTTATGACTGACGTGTGTGATGCAGGATGTGTGTGGGTAGAAATTTTACATGATGGTTTGGACATGTCTATGATGTAGGGATATACATATGTGATGATTTATTATGGTGTTAAATGGATAGTGTGTATATGTGATTTATAGATGTGATGGACGTAGTTATTATATATAAATGAAAATGGATTTGTAAGGATTAATGTAGAATGCAATATACATGGGAAATAATGATTAATGTTATGGATAATAAATGGATAATGAAGCTAAAATGCATCTAAATGAATATTATTATGTGATTATATTACATTGAATTTGTATTTAATACTTAAACTCATCATCAACATAATAACATAATAACATAGTGAATGTAACTAATGATGAGTCAATTTAGGATATTTGGTTTTGTGTGCATCAACCATAACTGATAGGATCATTTAGCTATTGTAGGAGGGGGAATAAATAGGAAACTTTCCAAGAGTGAAATGCAACATGACCTAACTAAAATGCATCCTATCTAAATGATTTTAAAATGGGAATATATTGTGTTTATATTGGAGAGCACACCCTAGTTTGATATTGCAAAAGGTGGTATGCACTATGTTTTAGGAAACACAAGTGGCATTGTTCCTTTGTGCGGACTAGAGTCTCAGCAAAAGAGATAGATTTAGGATCATAGATGTAGGATATCAGTCATAATGGTACCAATGCAATAACGCTCATGGGGAGATCTAGCACACACAAACCTTTTTGAGGGATTTGGTGGTATGTTTATAAATCTTTCCCCCAATGAGGCATGCATAATTATAACTGTGTGTCAAACATTAATGCACTAAAACTATCAACAAATAGATCACACTATAAATGACACATACTCTAATAGACACTACGCAAGCTATACCAAGATATGAAAGATCAAGGAAATCATGAGGAGGTTGTATTGAAACACAAAGATGAAATAACCAAAAAGGCATCATGACCAAGCAATAATTTAGTCCAAATTTCTTGCCATGAACAGGATTGTGCAATGGAGAATTGATGAGCCAACACCAGAAGGATTCATCCTGACGGGAAAAGATTGATTTGATGTTGAAATGAAAAATTCACTGGCAATACCTTATGAAAGGAATAATAGCTAATAAAGTCATTCTAAAATTTGATTTGTGAACATTATTGCAATCATTGTGACTGAGAAAAATCTCAGTGTCATGGGGTAAGATCAAGTGTGCAGGAATCTTTAGGACAAGATTTGATGGCAAAGGCGGTGGCAGAGACTGCGGTGGAAAGTGAATTTTGACTAGGATAGAACCTGCATATATAAGGGTAGTGTATGGGTTTATTATGGAAAAATGATGGATGGGATGGTCCAAATAGATGATGGATTTGACTGCGCATGGTGCCTAAAATAGGTTTTCACCATAGTACTTATCCATTGCACCACTGAAGTGGTTTTCACAAATGGACGGTTTTATTTCTCTTTTCTTTTTATTTTTGATTTTTTTATTATCAAGGCACCTATTTTCCAAGTTTTCACCATGATAATAGATTTTTTTAGGATGTTTTACACTTTTTGGATGTTTGTTCAAGATTGTTTTATATTGTTTGTGGAATTTTTGCTGAATTTTTGTTGTACAAAGGATTCCTAACGAACTACGCATAGAAGCGCTTGAGATGTAGAATATTTATAGGATTAGGGATAGGATCACCCTCTAATCTTACAATATGATAAGCTCTAGACCTGAATTTATATGTAACTACAAAGGGTCCCAACCAGTTAGGCGCAAACTTTCCTTTCTTTTCACTGTTCTGGAGATTCTTCATATATTGTTGCAGAACAAGATCACCAACTTCAAACTCATGAGGTTTGATCTTCTTGTTGAACTATAGACACAGGTGATTTTGATACATGTAGAGATGATTGATGTCATTGATGCATCTCTCATCAAGGACTTCAAGCTCTTACAAGCGGTCAACTCGGTATTCTTCTTTGAACATCAAATTCTTCAGAGAGATTTTGAGGGAAGGGAGCTCAATTTTGATGGGAAGGATAGCCTTAGTATCATATACAAGGCGATGGAGTGGCTCCAGTGGGGGTACAAATGGAAGTGCAATAGGCCTAGAGGGAGGGATTTAGGAGAAGGTGTCAATCACAGCCAACATCATCGACTGTCTTTTTGAGGATTTTCAAGATAGTTTTATTTGTAGCCTCTACTTGACCATTACCCTAGGGGGAGTACTTGGAGGAGCAATGTTGGGTAATGTCAAACTTCTTACATAGCTCTGTGAAATATTTATTTCATAAAAGGGGTCCCATTATCAGTGATAATATCTTGAGGGATTCCCTAGAGATAGGTAAGGTAGTTCAAAATAATCTTTGAGATCTGTTTTCCAGTGGTGTAAGTAAGAGGGGAAACTTCAACCCATTTTGTAAAGTACTATGTGGCCGCAAGGATGTATTTGTGGCCATTGGAATAATTTTGGGATATCTGGCCAACAAGTTCAAATCCCCAATGGGAAAAAGACCAAGATGTGATGGTAGGTTGAAGGGATTGGGAGGAGGTGTGTATCAAATACCCATGCTTCTAACAAGGTACACACTTCTTCACATAGTGATAGGCATCTTTCTCCATAGTACACCAATAGTATCCTGCGCATAATAGTTTCTTGGCCAAAGTGATCCCACTAGAATGGGCCCCATAGATCCCTTGATGTACCTCCTCTAAGGTTGTTTGCACTTCCTCTAAATCTAGACACCTTAGAAGAGTTTCATCAAAGTGCTTTCAAAATAGGGTATCTCCAAGGATTGTATTATGTGAGGTTCGGTGCATGAATGTTTTATGTTGGTTTGGTGTGAGGGTAAGCGGGGTAGTTTCATCTTTAAGATAGGAATAAATTTCATGATACCAAGGGGAATTAGGATTAGAAATTTCACGTACCATTTCAGTCTTTGGTTGGTCATAGGCACGGACCATAAGATTCTCAACAAGAAACTCGCATCGTGTATTATGTTCTGGCATAGATATCAGAGACATGATAGTTTCCATGGTGTCGATGACCTTATTGTTCATCCTAGGGATCTGCTAGAAGATTAGTTCTGTGAAATTTTTTTTTAGGTCTTTAAGATAGTAATAAATTTCACGATACCAAGGGGAATTAGGATAAAAAATTTCACATACCATCTCAGTCTTTAGTTGGTCGTAGGCATGGATCATAATATTCTCAACAAGAAAATCAAATCGTGTAATGTGTTCTGGCATGGATATCAGAGACGTGATAGTTTCCATGGCGTCGACAATCTTATTGTTCATCCTAGGGATCTGCTGGAAGATTAGTTCTGTGAAATGTTGTCTTAGGTCTTTAAGATAGGAATAAATTTCATGATACCAAGGGGAATTAGAATCAGAAATTTCACATACCATCTTAGTCTTTGGTTGGTCATAGGCATGGACCATAAGATTCTCAACAAGAAACTCGCATCGTGTATTGTGTTCAGGCACAGATATCAGAGATGCAATAGTTTCCATGGCATCGGTGGCCTTATTGTTCATCCTAGGGATCTTCTAGAAGATTAGTTCTGTTAAATGTTGTTTTAGGTCTTTAATCATGTGACAATAGGGGAGTAACTTGTCATCCTTCTTTTGATACTCATCCAGGACTTGCTTGATAACTAACTGTGAGTCACCTGGGTCTAGTTGACTAAAGATTTTCCATTGAACAACTTGGAAAAGTCTAATCATAAGGGCCTCATATTATGCAATCACTTGGCCTTTAATATATTTTTGGTCCAGATAGACAATACCAGATTCACTTAGAATCATGACCCATTTAGTAGTGTGTCCAGTAAGAGTGGCTTTTGATAATAGATATTTGAGTGGATCAATTTTTGTAACCACTTGTATCCTATGATTAAGCATGTAGTTGCGTAGCTTCTATGTATAGAAGACAACATCTAAATTTTTTTTTTAATAGGTGATTAATTTAGTTCATAGCCCCCTAGTGTTTTTTTGAGATAATAGATGGCTCGCTCTTTTCCAGTGTCATCTAATTGTACTCAAAGTGAACGTAGTGCAACCTCAGTAGCTAATATGTACAAAATTAGGGTCAGTCTAAGATAGATGACACCATCATTGGAGGGTTATCTAGGTATCCTTTCAGCCGTTCAAATGTTGTTTGACATAGGAAATCCCATTGGAATTTGATATTCTTGCACAACAGGTGAGAAAAAGGATGTACTTTATCAGCCAGTTGTGACATGAACCTTATGATAATCTGACATTTTCCTTGTAGACTACGCACCTTTTTTAGTGTCCTGGGGGTGACATCTCTAAAATAGATTTCACTTTCTTTGGATCAACTTATATGCCCCTTCATGACACAATGTATCCCAATAACTTGCCAGACTGAACTCCAAAGACACAATTTTTTAGGATTTAGCCGAAGCTTATATTTCTCCAATTGTTCAAAGATTGTGGTGAGAATAGGAATGTGTGAATCTCATGTGTTTGATTTTCTCAAAAAGGTCATCTACATAGTCTTCCATTATGACATGCAGGAAATCATGGAAGATGGTGGTCATTGCTCGGTGATAGGTTACTCTTGCATTCTTAAGACCAAAGGGCATGAAGTGATAATAGAACTTACCCCAAGGGGTTGTGAATTCATTCTTGTGTTGATCTTTAGGTGCTATTCTGGTCTAATTATATCCAGAAAATATATTCATGAGGGACAACATTTCAAGTCTAGTAGTCAAATCCACTATAATGTCAATGTTTGGTAGCGGAAATCATCCTTAGGACATGATAAGTTCAAATATCTAAATACTTTACAAATATGGATTCCCCCAGTAGGTTCAGATACTAGTACAATGTTAGAGACCCATTCAGGATAATCAACGGGTCGAATGATCTTGGCATCAAGCATTTTATGAAGCTCAGTTTTGACTAACAAAGCAACTTGTGGATGCATCTTGAGTAATTTTTGCTTAACAGGTTTAACTTTGGGATCAACTACAAGATGGTGTACTACTAAATCTGTATCCAATCTGGGAATGTCTTTGTAAGTCCAGGAAAAATTGAACTGTTTCTTCTTGAGGAATTTAGTCATAACTTTCTATTCTTGAACATTAAGTGATGGTGCAATATACATGAATTTTGGATCTTCTTTCGTACCAAGGTTGAGTATTATTGTCTTCTATCAGGATGGATATTTTGATGGCTATGAAGATATAAATGACATGTCAATTTATCCCTCCTCTAGTACCTCAGAAAGGTTTTCACCGGAGGATGTGTCCTTTATTTTATCTTTTTCTTCATCTATAGGTTCCTACAAATGGTTTTCACTAGGGGATGTTTTATTTTTATTTTTTATTTTTTTCCTTTTCATTTTTGTGACTAAGAGTGTTGACCTATCTACCAAATTATGCTTTCTCATTATAGTGGATTTGAAGCTTGTATTCTCAAAGATTCTTAATTCTAAAGAGTGCTAACACTGCCTCGTCTAAATTGCATATGTCTAAGGATGGTAGTGAATCTTTCTGATCCCAATCAATTAGGTCAGGATTTTTTAGGGGAAGGCTATGGGATGAAAGATTGGATTCTATGATTGTAAGGACATGGGCATAGTCATCAAGGTCATCTTCAATGTATTATAAAGGTACTTCAAATAACTCATCTTCGGTGTTTGAATTAGATTTGACTAAATAATAGTCCTTAGTAAATTTAGTCTTACATTCTAAAGAGCCCAATCCTTTACCACGTGGATAGCCTTTTGTTGTAATGAGTGTTCTTCTTCGTGTTTCTTTTTCTCTGAGACCAGTACCATGATATCCCATGCTTTAAACAATGGGAGTGGCTTTGATATACTTGTTTGGAGGGAAGGTTACTAGTTTTTCTTCTTCTTCTTTATAAAGCCAATCTAGGACATTGGATTCCATGTGCTCATTAGATAAGGATCCCCAATGTTCAAAAGTAGTCTTCTTGCATTTCATGATGTCTTTTCCTCCTGAGGGAGTCAGTTGTGAAGGTTTTCCATAAGATTTTGGAGACGGGGGTAGTTTTCCAATGCACGTAGCACTTTCAAACTTATATTCCCCAAGGCCTTGATCTGTGAATGTTGTCTTCTTCATGGTCTCAAGAATATTGTCTTTAATGGATTTTTCTTTTCCTCTGAGCCGATCTGGTGGAATTTCAGATATTTCTTTAGTACTTTTAGAGGAATATTATTGAATTACAATCGGGATAGGATTCTCAATTTCAATAGGTTGAGAAAACTCATTTAGAGGACAACAATTTGACTGTCTACCTTCTAGACTTTTGCAATATTGAAAGGGCTTAGGATCTCTTCTAATAGTGATTTCTCTACCATGATGTCAGAACTTCAAACATTGATGATATGTAGAAGGTACACCTTTAATAGTGTGTATCCATGGCCTTCCCAACAAGATATTATATGGCAAATCAAGGTCAAGCACATGAAAAATTGTTTTAGTCAGGGTTGGGCCCACTTGCAGAGGGGGTGTTATCAAAAATTTTCTCTCCCTTTCTCTATCATCATAGTATTTTACTATGATTCTCTTATTTACATCAAGAAGGTCTTCAAAAAGACTAATATTTTTGATCATTTTTAATGTACATAAATTGAGACCAGATCCACCATTTATAAGGACTCGTTTGATTTTAGTGGAGTGGATTTTGGATTCAATATGAAGGGATTTATTATGATGAAGGTGAAGACATTGTTTTTCCATTAGTATGAAAAAAGAAAATAGTTTTTGAACCTTCAGTAAACCTACACTGAAAGATAGACTTTCAGGGAAACCAAAAGTATAGATATCAAAAATCATCGAATGTGTAAAGTTCAAGAGACACCCAACGAGAAAAATATAAAGAGAAATAAAAAGAGAAGAAATAGAGGAACCCAATAGAGCAAGGGAACCCAATAGATAGTTTAATCAAAGGAACATGATTTCAGAGTAAACCGAGCATCAGACACCAAAAGTGAGTTACATCCCAGAAAAAGTGGATCTGACTTCAACGTTAGATAAAACACTCATATTCTATTTATAGATTTTTGTTTTGTTTTAAAACCATTACTTAAGGGACAAGAAATATTATTTTAATTTTTTTAATCAGTCTAACTGATTGAAAACATGCAGACTAGGAGATCAAGGTAAAGTTGTAAACTTGTGATCATAGAGTTAAAGTTGTAATACGTGAAACTTAATTAGGTCAATCTATCTTATAAATAGATGTTGTAATCATTAAAAAAGATAGAGGAGAGGATGAATGAATCCAATGATAAAATCTATGGATCAGACTGAGAGTTTCAACAACTAGAACAACAAAAGATGAATTTGGTTATCAAGAACCAAGAGCAGAGGCTACCGAGCAACTGAGGTATTATTCAATCAAAATAGGTGATACATATATACATGTAATATTGAATGGATCTATAATTAGAAATAGTATATTGCATACACTCAGGTCAATGAGTAATTTTATTACATTCTAACAAGTGAAGTAAAGTGTAAAAATCCTTTCAATAAAGGTGGATTTAACATTCCTATTGTAAATATCTTAACTGAGTGCACACTAAATAGTGTTGCTAAAGCTCTTAATAGAGTATAATTTAGCAAGTCTCCACATGATAATCCTAATAGGGTAGATCATCAGAAGTGATCAAATTGTAAGCCTTAACTGGCCCCTTCCAATCTGCAGATAGTGAAGATTTTGTGGGTGCCATCCCCACCGCAGTTTTTACCTTCTTACAGAGGTTTTCTATGATATCATACCATGTGTTATGAGTCAATTACTTTCATGAATGTTTCTATGAATGTTTACATGTTTCATTAAGTTAAATAATTGATGTGTCTTACACAAACATAGTATGGAGTAGATGGTTGGATAAATAATTGATTACATAAAGGTTAAAGGATAAAAGAGATAAAAGTTTTATGGGTACTGATTCACCCCTCCCCTCTCAGTACACACTTCCCATTATTTCCAATAATTGGTATCAGAGATAGAACTCTTATTTGTAAATCTTAAAGACTTAAGAGAAAAGATCATACAATGGAGAAGTACAGACTTGACAAAAGTATTGAAAATTAGAAGCTAGAAATTCAGATCTTCTATGAATAGTGTAAAGAGGCTAGAATCAAGATGAGATAGCTGTTAGATGAAAGAAGTATTATGGCATCTCACTGTAATGAGACAAATTACCAAGAAGAAGAGATACTAGATCTATTCAATTCTTTAGAATCTACTACAAGAAAAGCATCAGATACATCAAAAGAAAGCATCACAAGATTAAATGAAATCAATCAACATCTGGCTAGACAAGTGAAATCTCTACAAATTTTTCAAGAGACATAGATGGTAAGAATGATTGATGTCATGAACAATGATAGAAAAGATGAGAAAAAGAGAACACTAGCTATTGATGATAGAAGAAAGATTACTAAAAAGCTACAAGAAAAAGAGTCTGAAATACAGAGACTTACAAAACATCATCATGAGATTACAAATCAGATTATTCTTATGAGTCAAGAGGAAAACAGAATGAATGTTGAACTAATTGAAATAATAGAATTTATCGGTGAGCTAAGGGAAGAAAATGAAAAGCTGAAACAAGAAATAAGAATTCAGCAACAACATAATGAGATAATCAAGAAAGCTAAAGAAAGCAATAAAAGAATGGATTATTTCCTTGATGGACAAAGGAGAGCCAACAACATCACTGAACTAGGCTATACAGAGAATGAAGAAACACCCAATCAAGCTGATCAAAAGAATGTCTATACAAATCCAAGACCAAGAAAGATGACATGCAATCACTGTGGAAAGCAAGGCCACACATCAAATGTATGCAGGAGAAAAATGAAAGGTATTCCTAACTCCACATCTTCATTCATAGGATTATGTTTTAAATGTAACAAGAAAGGACATAAAGCATATGAATGTAAGTCTGAGATGAAACAACCAAAGAAGGAAACCTACATGGACAAATGTTTTCCTTCTTGCAAAATGCATGGGCACACTACTCTTGAATGCTGGAAGAAGAAAACGCAAGCATGGAAGCCTAAAGGTCAAGAATCTGCCTATCAATCAAAAAGAGTCGGTAGCCAGTATGTATGGAATTACAACACTTGGGAAAATTGTACCACATGTGGAAGATTTGGTCACATTGCTGCAAATTGTATGAGACAATGGTCAAGAAATCTTAGAGGATGGACTAACCCCAGAATGACATGTTTACACTGTCATAAAGTTGTTCATCTCAAGAGGGACTGCAGAGACCGAATGAAAGAGACCAACACTTTTTTCAATGGAAACACCTTTGAAGACATCAGGAAGATGAGAAACAAAATGTGGAGGAAAGCTACAAACAATGATGAAGTTGGACCGAGCAATGCAATTGGTGACACCCTATCCAATGGATCTGGTGACATCACAACCCCCACCTAAGAAAAACAAGTAACTATGGAACTGCATTACACCAAGTTTTATTTTGCATTAGTTCCAATCATACATAGTTAAAATGAAAAATTATCATGATTATAGATGCACTATGGTATTACTTGTTAAATTCTGTGAAAACTATTTCATCAGTTAATACATACCGAAACACATCGGTATACATTCAAAGATGGATTGTCTGCACTTACCAAGAATCATCGATTAACATGTAAAAGCTAAAGTTTCTAGTGTAAATTGAGATCCATCAAAAATCATATAATTTGACATTAAAGTTATCTTTGCAATACACTAAAACCTGTTGATGAAAGTAACAAGTTAGACGACTGCTCCAAAGCATCACATTGTCACCGAGAGAAAAGTTAGTGTTTCAACTAATGACTCCATCTTCACACACCAAGGAGTAGTTAAGAATTAATGACTCGACCTAGGGAAAAGTCTATAAATAGATGATAGAAGAGTTTCATTTCTGACCTGCGATTTGAGAGAAGCGACCAGAGTGAAAAAAGTGCTAGAAGTGATAGCATTGTAGAGTGACTCCAACCCATTACAAATCACTCCAAGAAGATCAGTTAAAACTATAGAGGTTGAAGTAAGTACCAAGCATAACCAATAACTCTATTTATCTTTTACAGAAAGCCCTAATTTCAAGAACAATGGCCACGACATCAAGAACCGCTAAGCTAAAGAGCATCAAGAAGGATAAGGTCAATCTTGTCAAGAACTCTACCTATGAAGAACCACATTACAAGATATTCCCATAGGTTGCATCACAACCCAACAATGCTAGAGAATTCTCGTAAATACTAGCTAGGGTTTTTCTCATCGAAGATGTACGAGCATACATACACTACAAGATTGAAGAAATTGGCAACCTAGAGGTTGAACAAGCTTTAAAGAAGCTATGCAAAGATGATGGCAGTATTAAAGATGAGCACAAACTCATTGAATTAAAAGGGCTCACAAATTCCCTATGGTTACCAAAAGAGTTTAAAACTGAGTGGATTTGATTAGTATTGAGTAGGATCCACAATCATAAGTTACGGTTGGATGAACCTAAACCAATAACCTGAGATGTTATTCATGCGGTCACCCGTTATCTAATAACCAATAAGGTAAAGGCATTAAAGCACCTGCCCAAGGCTGAAATTGAGAATAATACATGAGCTACATGGGATGGAAGAGGACTAAGAGTATCCACCATCACCGATGATAAAATTAAATATAGAGCATGTGTCTTAAGATACAAATTCTTTCAAGCTATCAGGATGAACAACATAGCATCTAGAGTAGTGGATATATCATATAAGATTGTAAAGAAAGGAACTCAGTTGGATCTACCAGAACTTCTACTCAAGAAGCTACAAGAGAACCTAAAGACAATCAGGAATGCGAAATCAAATTCATGTAAGTTTGGTTCACTTATCATGTGCATATTCTTCTACTTCCAAGAATCTTTTCCATTAATAGGAGATGTAAAATGGGATACAACAAGACTAGTCACCATTCAGATTAGTGATTTTATAAAATCACTAGGAGATAATTTTGAGCCATTCATGGATGAGTACTTTACTGGATTCAAGGAGAGAATATAGAAAAGAGTAAGGATCCTTGAGAAATTAATTGAGAAATTCAAGACTGATATATGTTTCATGGTAGACACAGACTTCCTATACATCAAACCTACTATACCAAGGATAGCATGGCTACAACCACTTGACTATGAAGTGAAAATAGATCAAGCATCCAATGCAATTGATGCATTAAATAATGAACCATTAGATAAAACACAAACCAAGTTTGGCACTTATGAAGAATCCAAAGATAGAATCAAAACTGGCTTGATTATAAAGAAGATAGATAGGAAGAAGGATAAAATGGTCAATAACTTGAAGAAAAGGATTTCAATTAGAGAGGAAGAAACCAAGGAATAGTCACCCATCAGTGAAGGTGAGCTGGAAAGTGACTCTGAGTCTACAAAGTTAGATACTCCATTACCTTCACTAGCTAAGAATCCTAGAACTATAGCTGCTACAAGGATAAGAAGTCAAACAACTAAGGACACACGTCCTTCACCATTGAAGAAAGGTCAAGTAAGGACCTATAAGAGGAGCCCAAAACACATAAAAGAGAGCCATCAAAAATAAGAAAGCTCATTAGAACTAAGTAGGACATTGAGGACACAGAACATGATGAATGTGTTCAAGAGGAAAAGAACAAGATACCTGAAATAGTTGATGAAGTGTGTGCCTCAATTGTCAAATTAGGTTTAGCAAATAGTAGGAAGATCAAGAAATGGTTAACATTGGACCCCTTGGATCAAAATAAGATTGAGGAGGCAATCATAAAGATGATGTGCATATTCAAATACCTCCCAATACAACTGGCAGACAATATGCCCAAAGAACTGCAAGATAGACTATCGGCAAGATGGACATTTGCCTTGCACTCTGAGAAAGAAATTAGAGAAAGAGCCCTAGTATCAGTCATGCCTCCCGAATCAAAATTGGAGGTGATCAAATAAATGATGAAGGCTCATTCCAAAATATTCTCACTGAAGTTGAGACCCTACCAAGTTCTTAAAGGTCGTCTACTGGACCTAGACATAAAAATTGAAGTTGAATGGAGAAAAATAGTTGATATTCCTCAAAAGAATACAAGTCCTAAGCCATAGAGAGCTCTAATCAAGAATCAAGAGACCAAGGATGATCAGGCTACTGAGAGCACTGAACCAATTACCATCAGTAATGTAGAATTGGACAAAGAGGAAATGGACACCACAGGAAACAAGGATATGGATGTTGCTGATGAGACATGGCCTAACACCACCATGGACAACATTGTGGACAATACAATCATTGATATCACCGATGACCCAGCAGATGAAATTCAAAAAGATGAAGATGTCACTATTGCCAAGGACCAGAACAAGGAACAGGACACTACAATTGATGTTGCACAAGCGAACATACCAGGAAACATGCCAATATTGATGGAAGCCATCAATATACTCCAAGAAAAGGAGAAATTACCTACCAAAGATGAAATCATACCCAAAGACAAGGGTGATGCAGAACAAAAAGACACGTCTAAAGATCCAAAAGATACTACTGATGTACAACAAGACAAATATACTGATCAGAAAAGTGAAGAAGAGAAGCAAACAATAGATGGAGAGAAGAAAGAGAAAATTGAAGAAGAGAAGAAAGATGATACACCAGAGAATATAGAAGAAAAATCTATAGATACATGAAAGGTTAATGAGGAGATGTCTTCACCTAATCAACAGGTTGACACCGAGCAGAAGGTAAAATAAAATACACCTACCAAGAATTCACCGAGAACTTTAGAGAAGATAAATGAACTAGCACTAGTAGTTCACAAATCCGCATCCACACAAATCTCAAAGAAGAAGAAGAAGAAGAATAAGAATCTAGTTACTTTGGATTAAATTATTGAGATTCCAATATGTGATCCTAGAACATTGGATCCAACTAAACTAACAAAGTATGCAAGACTTTGTGAGAGAAAAGTTATCCAAGATAATCTTAGGAAGGCAAAAAAATAAACAAAGGTACTCAAAACTACAAAAGACATACTGCAACAGATAGTACCTGACACTAACATTGATCAAGATACTCCTACACTTGATCAATTGGTTATTCTCAAAGAAGTTATCACATCTCAGAATGTAGATGCTGAAAAGGCAATTGAAGAAAGAGCAGAGTAGAAATTTTAATTCAAAATACCAAAGAAAATCAGCCAAGAAGTGGCAGAGAACAAGGTGAAGTTGTCTGAACTTATAAGTACATTGGACCCCATTATTTCAAAAGCTATAACCTTAATCCAAAATTTATGCACTTTAGATCAACTCACTAAGGAGTATAGTGAGAAGATAGCATAAATTGATGTTGATCTACAAGCAAGTGCACAAGGTCTCACTAACAGTAAAGATGCAATCAAATTGCACTATGATCAACTAAAGAAAGCAAGAAAGTTGAGACAAGATGTTCAAAATGCAGAATCAAAGTTTAGAGATGAGGTAACCAAGCTCCAAGCTCTAATTTTACCCAATCTCACATTATTGTAGCAACACATGACACTGACAAGAACACTGGTTGCCACCCCAAAAATGTGTGTCCTAGACAACATTTATGATATGCATGCCAGAATTGCATTAGAGCACATGGCTCTGGAAAACCTTAAAGAGAAATGGGAATAGATGATGGAAGAAATGATGAACTCTCATTCCCACATTCTGGACAATCTGTAAGTTACACATTTTTGCCAAAATTTGTAAGTTGTATGTGTTTGTCCTTAATATCAAAAAAGGGGGAAATGATATGTTAATATATGTTCAAAATATAAACATAAAAAGATGCAAAGGAGAAATAAAGAAAGGAAAGTATAAGTATATACTATAATGCATACAATTAGGGGGAGTCATATAATTTGACAAGATATATACATGGTGTACATACTAAACATTTTAGTATTCATGCACATATCAGTTTTTGATACTAATGTCAAAATGGGAGATTGAAGACATTATTTTTTCATTATTATACAAAAATAAAATAGTTTTTTAACCTTTGGTAAACCTACACCGAAAGATAGGCTTTCAGCAAAACCAAAAGTATAGATATCAGAGATCACCAAATGTGTATAGTTCAAGAGACACCCGACGAGACAAATCTCAAGAGAAAATGAAAGATAAGAAACAAAGGAACCCGACAGAGCAAGGGAACCTAATAGATAGTTCAATCAAAGGAACACTAAAAGACAGGCAAACTAATTTCAGAGCAAACCAAGCATTAGACACTGAAAGTCAGTTACATCTTGAAAAAAGTGGATCTGACTTCCATGTCAGATAAAAAACTCATATTCTATTTATAGAGTTTTGTTTTGTTTTAAAACCATTACTTAAGGGAAAAGAAACATTATTGTAATTATTTTAATCAGACTAACTAATTAAAAACATGCAGACTAGGAGATCAAGGTAAAGTTGTAAACCTGTGATCATAGGGTTAAAGTTGTAATACGTGAAACTTAATTAGGTCAAACTATCTTATAAATAGATGTTGTAATCATTCAAAAATATATAGGAGAGGACGAATGAAGCCAACAAGCACATCTATGGATCAGACTGAGAGTTTCAAGAACTAGAACAACAAAAGATGAATTTGGTTATCAAGAACCAAGAACAGAGGCTACCGAGCAACAGAGGTATTATTCAATCACAATAGGTGATACATATATACATGTAATCTTGAATGGTTCTGTAATCAGAAATAGTATATTTCATACACTCAGTTCAATGAGTAATTTTCTTACATTCTAACAAGTGAAGCAAAGTGTAAAAATCCTTTCAAGAAAGGTGGATTTAACAATCCTACTGTAAATCTCTTAACCGAGTGCACACTAAATAGTGTTGCTAAAGATATTAAAAAAGTATACTTTAACATGTCTCCACATGATACTCCTAACATGGTATATCATCATAAGTGATCAAATTGTAAGCCTTAATCGGCCCCTTCCAATCTGCAAATAGTGAACATTTTGTGGGTGCCATCCCCACCATAGTTTTTACCTTCTTACAGAGGTTGTATGAGATATCATATCATGTGTTATGATTCAATTACTTTCATGAATGTTTCTATGAATGTTTACATGTGTTATTAAGTTAAATAATAGATATGTCTTACACATAGATAGTATAGAGAAGATGGTTGGATAAACAATTCATTATATAAAGGTTAAAGGATAAAAGAGATAAAAGTTTTAGAGGTACTGATTCATCCCTTCCCTCTCAGTAAACACTTCCCATTATTTCCAACAGAAGGTTTGGGCCACATAAATATTTATCAGTAAAGACCAAATGCTCTTGTGAAGCTAAATTTATGATCATATCTTGGAAGTGGGAAGGATTAATGTTTTCAGGAACATGAGACTCATTAAGGGCATTTTCAAAAACTTATTTTTGGATGGGAGATGTGTCAAGAAGCTTGAGGATAGATATCTGCATAGGTGTCTTTCCTAAATGGGCCAAAAAATCATAGCGTGAAGCAGGTCAAGTAGCTATGAATGGTGTAGCTAGTGGATTTGTAGAATTTGACAGATTATTACCAGCCTGGATAGTGACTCTTGGCCTTCGGGTGTTAGCATTGAAACTGACACCTTTGAGTGTTAAAGTGTTCACATTATTTTTAGATTCATCAATATATCCATAAAGTGCATCAAAATTGAAGATATATTTTCTTCTAAACTTCCACGTTCTGGATCATTTCTTGTCATGGTATTTGTGGAATAATCATAAGTAATAGCATTAGATGCATTGTTTTGATTGTGTTTAGGAAATGGTTAGTTATAGACTTTCAATTTTGCATTTCATGATGATGGATTTTGTCCTTCAACCTCAAATTTTCCTTCTTTTATGAGGTCTTGAACAAAGTGTCTCAATTTCATGCACTTCTTGGTGTTGTGCCCCTTGATGCGATGATAATCACAATATTCAATGTCTTTATACCAAGAAAGCTTGGGTTGATTCTCATCAAACAGTTGAGTGTTATGATATACTATCATGCCTTGATCCACTAATTTCTGATAGACTACATCGAATGGTTTTGCAAGAGAAGCAAATTGTCAGTGTTGTCTAGTATTATTGTTATTATTATTGTTGTGATGGAAGTGTTCCAAGATTGTCTTGCACGTACTCAACTAAGGTCTCCAATTTCCCTAGCCTACCTAGGATCCTAATTATCTTTTATAATCCACCAAATTCTTGATTCTTCACACCCTAAGACTATTCTAACTCCACACTAAGATTTAGCTACTTTGTGCTCAATCTTGAAATATTTCCACCATTAAAGTACTCCTTGTCTCTATGCTTTCTTGGATGATTCCAAGCTCAAATCTTCCCAAACATCTTCACAAGTTCTAAAAATGACATGTTTACCTTAAAGACATCCATATGACATCTTTTGAAACCCATTTGAATGGGTCTTCTATCCCAAAGTGATCGAGTTCCACCTTCACAATTCTTTTGAACCTATTAGGCCTAGTAGCCCTATTAGCCCTATCTATAGGGTTTTTTAGAATTCATTTCAAAAAATTCCACATAACCCTAAAAAAAACCTAAGACTTAGATACCCTTTTCCAAGACCTTAAGGATTTTTTTTTTATCTCCTCAAACCATTCGTACACTACTATCCTAAAATGTAGGTCTTTTAGGCCTATTTTCAAGCATTGACAGTAACACACTGATTTCTTGCTAGAAATGTGTCAAGATGGATTGGATAGGATCTAGACTCATAGGAAGGGTTCAATTAGACCCTAAGGATCCTAGAACCACACTTGGTTTCTTTCCCCCACACACTCCTTTGCAATGGCACTTGATTCTTTCTCTGGTACACTCCTAACAAGACAGACATTGTTCGCCTAGGGAATAACCTTAAAAATAGAAGCTTGACTCTTTAGTACCTCTCCTTGCATATTTAAACTATAAATAGAATCCCCTAAAACATTCATCCCCTTAGGAGATTCCCATGGTTAGATTTCATGGGGGAGCCATGGAAACACAAACTACTCTAGACTAGACCAACAGATCTCCCTAAATCTTAATCAATTTACAAATCCTACTAAATAAACTCTATAGTACTTACACACTAAATGAAAAAAGTATTAAATATACCTACTCAACATAGATCCAACACTACTTCAATCGAATCAATCTAGCCAATCACTTTGTAACTCAAAAATGCTCAAATATCTCTAAGAACCAGAATTGCAAAGCTTCTTACTATTCCCAAAAACTTGCTTACATTCCATATGCCTTAGTAAATGAGTCCTCGGGTATCTTAGGACACTTCCTCCACCACTTTAGGCCACTAGAATTGATTTTTCACCTCCATCTCAAGAGGAATCCAAATGTTGTCTATGTTGCATGCAACATTGCAACAATGCAAACTATTGTCATGACAACATTGTAGCATCTTTTACATAAATGCTTGAAACTAACTTTTATGACCTCTACTATGCTTGGTACAATGAATATACATAATTAAGGCATTTTTAGGCACTTTCCCAATCCTAACTGACTCTAGGACCCATTAAGACTCATTTTCCCTACTGAATCCAAAATTATGCATTAAAGTAAACTAACTAGACTAGGTTGGATTTGACACTAATTATCAATCCACCTAGTAACACACCTTGAAAGACCTACTAAGGTCAAAATTAAACACACACTGACTTGGCTAAGGTTAGTTACAAGCCAAAACATTCTAGGGCTTAGAGGATAGCCTAGGTGCTCCTGCACCATCCTCCCTAAGTGAAAGATTTCAATCCATCCTCAGATTGAGTAAGTCAGGATCAATGCCCAAATTTTTGAATTATGACTCCTTTATCCATGTTGCATCTACATCCAATTGTCCTTGCCACTTCACTAAGTGTTCTTTTTAATCCTTCATTCTAGTCTTTTTGTAAATTCTGGATTCTAGTATGTAGTCTACCTTCTTGACTAGTGTAGATGGAAAATGGAGTTCTTCTACCTCTTGGATGACTTTGGTCAAGCTCTGATCTAGATCAGGTATTGGTCCTTTGTATAATACCAAGTCTACAATGTTAAAGATAGATGACAAGCCACTATTCTCTGGTAACTCCACCTTGTAAGAATTTTCTCCATATTTGGCCAGTATAGTGCAGGGGCCAATTCTTCTCATCTACAACTTGTGTGGCATTCCTTTTTTTAATCTATCCTTGTTGAGGTGTACCATCACTAGATCCCCAAACTTGAATTGGAGATCCATTTTTCCTTCATCCACCTTACTCTTGATTTTCTCAGTATTTTTAATCATTGTCTTCCTGACTATATCATGGACCTCTTGTATAGAATAGGAAAATTCCTCAGCATATCCACTCCCTTTTACTCCATCCTTCAGTTCTCTGAGCTCATAAATTCCTCTAGGGTGTAGGCCATAGACAATTTCAAAAGGACTCTTACCAGTAGTCATGTTCATAGTATCATTGTAGGCATATTCATCTTGGCCTATGAGTTGGCCCCGTGTCTGACCATACTCCTTTGTTAAGAATCTTAGGAGATTACCAAGACTCCTATTAACTACCTCTGTTTGGCCATCAGTTTGAGGATGGTATGTAGATCCAAAAGATAAGTTGGTGCCCAAATTCTGCCATAGATTCTTCCAAAAATGACTCATAAACTTGGTGTCTCTGTCCGACACAATGCTCAAGGGAAATCCATGTATTCTGACTACCTCTTTAAAGAAAATAGAAGCTATTTGGCTGGCATCATTGGTTGTCTTGCAGGGGGCAAAGTGAGGCATCTTATTGAATTTGTCTACTATCACATAGACACTATACATTCCTTGTCTTGACTTAGGCAACCCAACTACAAAGTCCATGCTCAAGCATTCCCATGGTCTAGTTGGGATAGGAAGTGGTTGGTATAGGCCAGCATTAGAAGATGTTCCCTTGGCCTTCTGACACACAATACAACTCTCAACATACTTCCTAATATCAACATTCATCTTTGGCCAAAAGTAAAATCTCTAAACAAGTTCTTGTGTCTTACTAACCCCAAAATTGCCACTCAATGCACCATTGTGTTTCTCCTGAATCAAATTCTCCCTTATAGACCCTCTAGGGACACATAATTGACTTCCTTTAAATAGGAGATTACTTTGCAAATTATATTAAGAATATTTACTATGAAAGTGATTCTTATATTATTGGCATACCTTATAGATTTTTTCAAAGTCTTCATCATCACCATATAGATCCTTGAAGTTATATATTCACATGCTTTGTAGTTGTATCTCCTGGATAGCTAGGGCTCTTCTGCTCAAGGCATTTGCAACCTTGTTCTGCAATCCCTTCTTGTGTTTGATATTTAACGTGTATGCTTGTAGGTACTCAACCCACTTCATATGCTTGTGACTGAGTTTCTCTTGGGAGTTCAAGAAACTTAATGCTTGGTTGTCAGAAAAGACTATGAACTCTTTTGGAAGAAAGTAGTGCCTCCACTTTCTTAGTGCCTGAACTAGAGCATACATATCTAGGTCATAAGAAGAATATTTCTTCTTAGCTTCACTCAACTTCTCTTAATGGAAAGTCACTGGTCTTCCCTCTTGGCTTAAGAAAAAACCAATTGCCATAATTTTGGCATCACACTCTACTGTAAACATTTTCTCAAAGCTTGGAAAAACCAAAATAGGTTGTGTAGAAATATTTTTCTTTAAAAATTCAAAACCATGGTCAGCTTGTTCATTCCATGCAAACTTATTCTTCATGCCTCCTTTTATAGTGTCCAACATGGGAGCACAAATTACACTAAATTGTTTGATAAACCTTCTATAATATTGGGCCAGACCATAAAAAATCCTTACCTCTATTATTGTCCTTGGAGTAGGTCAATTTAGAATGGCTTCCGCTTTGCTTGGATCCATATTTAGGTTACCTTGAGATAGTACAAAACCAAGGTATACCAGCTTTGTCTTGATGAATTGACACTTTTCTAAGTTGATCATCAACTTCTCCTCCTGCAGCTTCTTAAAAACCATTTCCAAGTGTTTGAGGTTCTCTTCTATTGTCTTAATGTAAATGAGTATATCATCTAAGTAGACTACTACAAACTTTCCAATATAGTCTTTGAGGACCTCATTCATAAACCTCATGAATGTAGATGGGGCATTTGAGAGTCCAAATGGCATTACAAGCCACTCATATATTCCTTCTATAGTTTTGAAGGTTTTCCACTCATCCCCTTCATTTACCCTAATTTGATGATAGCCGCTCTTTAGGTCTATCTTTGTAAAGTACCTTGCTCCTCCTAGACAGTCCATTAGGTCTTCTATCCTAGGGATAGGGAATCTATACCTTATTGTAATCCTATTGATTAATCTGGAGTCTGTACATAACCTCCAAGTTCCTCCCTTTTTAGGTGCTAGGACTATGGGCACAACGCTTGGGCTAATGCTCTTTCTTATAAGGCCTTGTTCTAGGAGCTCTTGGATTTGTCTAGTAATTTCCTCAGTCTGTTTAGGATTAATTTTATAGGATGCCTTATTGCGTAGGGTAGCTCCTAGTATTAGGTCTATCTAATGGCTTACAGACCTCGTAGGGGGTAGTGTTGATGGTTTTCCATCACTCACTATACCTTCATACCTCTGTAACATCTCTTGGACTTCATTAGGTAGCTCTTTTCTCTTCTCTATTTTATCTGCAACTTCCTTTGGCTTTAACACCAATGCAAATCCAACTCCTTCTCCTTCTTCTAAAGTCTCTAAGAACTCTTTTTCACTCACCATGAGAACATTAGGACCAATTGTCTTCAATTCTTCATCCTCCAATAGTGACTGGATTTTATATGTCACATTGTCCTTCTTGAAAGAGTATGAATTTTTCACTCCATCATGCATGACCTTTCTGTCAAATTTCCATGGTCTACCTAGGATCAAGTGACATTCATCTATAGGTAAGACATCACATAAAAATTTATCCTTGTATCTCCCAATTGAGAATTCTTCCCAAGCTTGCTCATTCACAAGGACATGTTGTCCTTTGTTTAGCCAAGTGACCTTGTAGGGATTGGTGTGGGGTATCCTTGTCATTTTCAACTTTCTAACTGCCTCCTCTGACACTATGTTGTTAGTGGACCATGAGTCTATGATGAGTCTACACAATTTACCCATCATCTTACACTTTACTCTAAATAGTGATCTCCTTTGACTGATTTCTTCCTTCATTGGCTCTTTGATCAGAGTTCTTCTCATCATGAGATTCTCTCCCTCCTCTGATTCTAATGGCACTTTAGGGTTCTTGTTTCCAGCACTTGTCTCCTCATGAATATAGTTCACTCTTTTGTCACCTCCTTGAGAGTTATTTCCCTTCTCTGGCCACCTATATGTCATATTTCCTAATTGATTACAATGATAACACTTCATATTGGCAAAATAGTTACCTCTTCCTTGGTTACTACATCTTCCTCTCTTATTAGAGTTCCTCCCTCTACTTGAAATTCCTCTATTTAATTTTCCTTCTTGTTGTTCAATGAGATTAGTCTCTACTTGGCCTTTAGATTCAGAGTTTCTTCCACCATATCCACCTCTTTGTCCTTTGTTGTCTCTTCCTCTACCCCTTCCTCTGGAGGTGCTTGAATCTTGTTTCTTCTTTAGCTTGTCTTCCACCTT
The DNA here is from genome assembly GCA_018584345.1 of Thuja plicata. Taxonomy (NCBI): domain Eukaryota; kingdom Viridiplantae; phylum Streptophyta; class Pinopsida; order Cupressales; family Cupressaceae; genus Thuja; species Thuja plicata. Next base: position 782,122 of record MU225035.1, on the reverse strand, counting down.
GATAGCAATTTGGTGGCACTTCTGAACTATTTATGGAGTCAAAAGACTCATCTTATCTTGAATGGTCCATTTAAGTCCATTAAGATATCTTTCTACCTTCACTTTCTCATCCTTTGCTACTATTGACATCATACAAAGTCTCTGAAATTCTTCAATGTATGAGTTTAAATCTAGGTCCTTCTGCCTTAGACCTTGTCTTCTTTTGTTTAATTGGATTTCATAATCCTCAAGGATATAAGAATCTATGACTTTTGCAACCGTAGCCTTTCATGAAGCAATGGGCCTTTTCCCTTCCTTTTCTCTCATCTTGGATGAATTTCCACCAAGTGAGTGTTGATCCTCTCAGTCTAGCTTTTGCAACCTTCACCTTTTGAGCCTCAGTGATACCATCACATTCAAAATGGTTTTCTAGTCCCTCTATGCAATCAAGGACTACCTTTGGTTCCATTTTTCCACTGAAAATAGGAACTCCTTCCAATGCTTTTCCACTCATATCCTTTAAAGCTTTCAAGAATGGCTCCTCATTAAGGACAGGGTCAGCTTCAGGGATCTCATCTTTAATGGAAATCTCCTTTCCTTTCCCTTCAATTTTGTCCTTCACTTCATCTGCTTTAAAATCAACCTCGTCCACTTTTTTCTCCAATTGAGCTAACCAATCTTAGAGTAGTCTATTATCCTCTTGTTCATCTACCTTCTTATTCAAGTTAGAATTAGTCACCATTGTTGACTCTCCAATTGATTCTTCTGGCTGGAACATTAACCACAAGCCTGATCAAAAGAGTGATGACATGTAATTGATTGAATGTTTGATAATGTTAAGTTGAAGATAATACAAGGCATTAAATCAGTTAATGGTTTGTATTGTCATTTATGTCAACTTGATATCATCTGTATGATCATGTACATAATGCCAAAGACTTTAGAGAATCAATGGAACAAAGGTTATGCTTTCAATAATGCATAAAATTCAAGTATTCACTAAGTGACAAACAACACTAATAGAGTGCACACCATCGGTAAAGGCAAAGAAGAAAAGTCACAGTGATACATGATGAGAAGAAGACAGTGTTGCCCAACGAAGAAAAAAACACAGGATGCCCGATGAGCTGAAAATAGAGTTTCTCGATGAGTAAAAATCCAATGATGCCCGATAGATGGAGATCCCAAAGCTAACAGGAGTCACACCAACGGAACTGTCAGTTGTCACTGATGACTAACAGCAGTGTTGATCGATGGAATAGAGAGTTCAGAAAATGACAAAATATCTAGTTTGAAAGAGCTAAAGATAGACTTAACTGGTTCTTTTCTTTGTTTCATTCAACCAGAGTTAAGTGATTTATTTAAAGATGATTTGTACAGTTGGAAAGAAGATAAATAAGAGATAAATTAGGAGTTATGCTTTAAATCAAATTAGCTGGATTATTTTTCATGCCAAGAATCAAGAATCAAGAAACAATGAATATCATGTCTACATAAGAGACAAGCTTAATTCATTTATGAATGGGATTAAGGGGAGTGAATAGAAAGAGGATGCTAAAGAGAAAGTGATGAAGAATATCTTCATACAGTCCTGATCAATCAAGCTGAAGGAGAGCTAAGGAATTCTACAGACACTGACGAATAGTGAAGCACAGCATCACATAGAAAAAAGTGTGGAGCATGAAGAATTGAATTGATACATTGATTAGAGAGTTAATGTACTTAAATAGATCTGAAAATTTGCAATTCAAAGTTGCATCATGAATAGGTCATAGTGTTTCAATTTAACCATTGAAGCATCAAGTCTCTTAACAGAGCAGGACTTAACAGTCTTTATATATTGAGGTACATCCCAAGGAGTGCCAAAAAGGTTGATTCATGAAAGTAGCATTGGACTTGCCCAATACCTATTGACAGTCTAAGAAGGAGGTTGATTCAACGATGGTAGCAATAGATTCCCGATACTAAGTGACAACCTCTATGTATAAAATCCTCTAACAAGTTCACACTTAATAGTGTGTCTATAACCTTTAACAGGGCTGGCTCCAACAGGGCTCACTTCAGAAGAGTGAAAAATTGGGGTACCGGTCCCAGTGGTTTTTCCCCTAACAGGGTTTCCACGTTAAAAATTCATGTGTTATGTGTGTATGATTCATTTCTTTATTGTTTTGTATCTGACATAGTTAACACTGGGTTGATCGGTATCCTCTGTTTATTTACTGAGTTTTGGTAAATAGTTATACTGCTTATTGGTAATCAAGGAGAATAAGAACAAACAAGGAAAACTGATAGACAGTTAAATCATTATTAGTATTTCATGGCATGCATCTTGTAGGGACATAATAATATGAGGTTTATTGATTAGTGGTTAAAGTTTGAAGGATAAATTTTTGAGGCCACTGATTCACCCCCCCCTCTTAGTTATTACTAACAATTAGTATCAGAGCTTGTGTGCTTAGAAAGGAAGGTTTCAAGACCTAAGTCAAGATCACAAGATGAATAGACGAGATGTGCCCAAACTAAACAAAGACAACTTTACTTCATGGAAAAGCAAGATAAGACTCCACTTATCAGGTATTGGTAATGATGTTACTCAATTCCTTGATACTAAATATGTGTTTCCCATAGGATCATTAATAGTAGATCAATTGAGAGAGAAGCATGAGCACAACTGCATGGTCATAGAGCTTTGTTCCTCACTCTCTGATGCTGAATTTGAAGATGTCAAGGATTGCAAAACTGCAAAGAAGATGTGGGAAAAATTGAATCTTGTACATGGAGGTGATAAAAATGTTCTGAGAGCCAAGGCAGAAAGCCTTAGAGGAAAATTTGATGATCTCAGAATGAAAGAAGGATAAAACATCACATAGTATAGCACAAGAATAAAACAAGTAGTCAATGCTATACGAGGAGTTGGTGGTACACTTGAAGAGGAGACAGTGGTAAGTAAAATCTTAAGAACCTTACTACATGTATATGCTATTAGAGTTTCTTTCATTCAAGAAATGAGAGCAGTAGCAAACAATATAGTTACTCTTGATAGTTTAATTGGTAGACTGATTTCATTTAAGATGAATAACTTTGATAATAGTGTCTTACCAAACTTAGAGTTTGCATTTAAGTCTTCTATGAGAATAAGAAAATCAAGTCATAGACACACATCTAAAAGAGATATAGTGAAAGTGAAAGTGAAGAAGAAGATCTAGATGAAATAGAAGCACTTATAGCTAGAAGAATGCAGAGAGGCAAAGGTAAATACAAAGGCAAGTTACCACTTGTATGCTTTAATTGTAAAGAGATTGGACACTTTGCTGCAAGATGTCCTAACAGAAGAAAATATAACAGAAGTAATGACAGATCTTTTGAGAAAAAATCTGACAAGGGTGATAACAAAGATTATAGAGGTTACTGATAATTAGAAAGAAGAGATACCCGAGACTACAAGGACAAAGGCAAGAAGGCTAGCTACCTAGCTTCTTGCAAAGATGAAGATACTGACACCAAACCTGATGAAGACATCAAGATGGTATTTGTATCTATGAAGGATGATTCAGATGAAGATGAAAGGTATGTAGAAGCTGCATTCATATGTAAGGTTAGCAAGAATGACATCTGGATTATAAATAGTGGCTGCACTCACCAGATGTCCGGTGACAAAAAAAAATTTAACACTTTTGAGTATTATAATGGTGGTACAGTAAGAATGGGTAATGATACACCTTGTCTAGTTGAAGGTAAAGGAACTATAATGTTGAATAACCTGATTAAATTTGAAAATTCTTATTGGGTAAAATGATTGAATTATAATCTGTTGAGTTTTTCTCAGCTGAATAATTTAGGTCATAGAGTAGCATTTGAAAATATGAAGGCAAAGATCTTTAATGAATTAGGAAAACCGATTGGTACTAGTGAACAGACTAAAGGTAACTTATTATATATGAATGATACTAACACCACTTGCTTAATGACTAGAAACGAAGACATATGGTTGTGGCACAAAAGATTGTGTCATGTGAATTTTGACAACATGATGAAAATAAGCAGAAGGAGAAATGTAAGAGGCTTACCAACGATGACAAAGCTAGACAACATCATGTGCAATAATTGTCAAAAAGGTAAAATGACTAAGTCTAGTTTCAAAAGTAAAACCCATACATCTGATGAAATTCTAGAATTAGTTCATACTGATTTATGTGGACCAATGAGGACAAAGACTTATTATGGACATAGATATTTTATTCTCTTTGTTTATGATTACTCTAGAATGATGACAGTCATGTTTCTAAAAGATAAATCTGAAGCATTCAAGATGTTTAAATGGTATAAAGCTATGGTAGATAAATAAAGTGGTAAGGATTTGAAATGCTTGAGGTTAGATAGAGGAGGAGAATTTATATCAAATGAATTCACTAATTTCTGTAATGAGCATGGTATAAAAAGATAGGTTTCTGTACCAAGAACACCACAGAAAAATGGGATTGTTGAGAGAAGGAACAAATCAATAGTTGATTGTACTAGACCACTGATGATAGAGAAATGCATCACCCAAATCTTCTGGAGGGAAGCTGTCAATATTGTTATCTACACACTTAACATAGTACAATTGAAGAAAGACACAAAGAAGACACCTAATGAGCTATGGTATGGTAAAACACCCAATGTAAGTTACTTCAAAATATTTGGTAGTCAATGTTATGTCTTAAAGGATGATAGAAATAGAAATATTGACACCAAGAGTGAAAAAGGTATTTTTCTGGGGTATTCTACCAAGAGCAAAGCTTATAAATATCACATCAAGGATTCTAACAAAATTGTTGAAAGTGTAAATGTAAAGATGGATCAATTTACAGAAAAGAATGAGCTGGAAAGAACAAAAGAACCAGAGGACTAAAATAAGTTTGTATATTGTGAAGAACCCAACACTCTACCTAAGCAACAGTGCTTAATTCTAGAACAACATAACATTGCAACCGACGGTCAGACTGTTGTTACCGATGGTCAGGATAATAATCAAAATAATGTGCAAGGTGATGAAGAATAGAATGAAGATCAAAATGATGATCAAGATGATACACAAAGAGTTGTACCTATACTTGCAAGATATGTAAGAAGGAACCATCTAGAGATCCAGATCATATGAGATAAGAAAGTTGGTACAAGAACAAGAAGTAAGTCTTTAAACTCAAATTGTTTAATTTGTGAGTTTGAGCCAAAATCTCTCAATGCTGCACTAGATAATGAGGAATGGATAAGTGCTATGAACGATGAGATTGAACAGATTTAGAAGAACAAGACATGGTCACTTGTGCCAAGACCAGATGACAAGAATGTCATTGGTACAAAATGGATATTCAGGAATAAGCTAAATGAGAATGGAGAAGTCATAAGGAACAAAGAAAGACTAGTATGCAAGGGGTATGCACAAGAAGAAGGTATAGACTATGGAGAGACCTTTGCACCCATTGCTAGGCTAGGAGTAAGAATTCTACTTTCTTATGCTACATTCAAAGGATTCAAAGTATATCAAATGGATGTCAAGTCAGCATTCCTAAATGGAATACTTGAAGAAGAGGTATACATTGACCAACTAGAAGGGTTTGTCGATTCAGACAAGAGAAACATGGTATGTAGACTTCACAAAGCCTTGTATGGATTGAAACAAGATCCTAGAGGCTGGTATGAATGACTTCATTCCTATCTAATAAGTATTGGATTTGTAAGGACTAGTGAAAATAGTAATCTTTATTTGAAGGAAGATACTGATGCTAACACTTTGATTGCTGAAATATTTGTTGATGAC
>MU225035.1:745938-756077 GCA_018584345.1 Thuja plicata | reverse complement strand
TCGGCATCTTGAATTGTGTGTAAGGATATCATGGCTAAAATGGTTATGACGGATTCCTATGACACGTAAGAGCTATGTCAGGAAGATTCAATGACAGGTGAAGACATGTGGCAACTAATAAATTTGATTATTGTACACTCTTCCCCAATCGTGGGGTTCGGGGGATCGCCCCAAAAAAAATTTGGGGTTTCCTATTTTCTCAAAGAATGGTAAAACCCTAATACGGTTATCTTTGGGAGTAGCCCTAAAAAGTGAAGCGCATGATATAAGTGTTTTTTAGGGTTGCGAAGGGAAGTGATGCGAGTGTATTGTTGGAATGTTTTATGCTACTATGATTTGTCTTCAAGGGTTTTGAAATCTTCTGAAAGAACTTGCATTGCAAGTGTATTGTAAGCTGTAATAGTTTTTTATCAATACATTGTGCAGGTTTTGGAGTGCTGGGGTTTTTTCTGAAAGGTTTCCCCAGGGTATATCATTGTGTCATTCTCTATTTTTTCTATATGCATGGTATGTGGTTGCAATATCTTTGTTAAAGTAGTTAACGAATCTGTGATTATAAGGATTTAAAAGAATTTGCACAATACTTTCCTATAGAGATTAGCGTAGGAAGCTGTTTCTGCACCTGAGTTTCCTTACAAAGTATAATCTTAAGGTCTATGAAATCAAGCCCATGAGTTTGACTTAAAATAACTAAAAGCCAATGTTCATGACCAAACTGATGAGACAACCAAGAAACAAGATAGAGAAAACATAACTAAGTGACATAATGTTTGAGCCAATACTTAAGCTCACCACTAAGTATTATATTTAATTTATTTCAATTTACTCGCTTTTAACCATTATTATTTATAGCCCCAAATTATTCAATGTAGATTAATTATTACTTAAATTATTGCATAGAATTAAGTAATCTAGATTATTATAGGTAGAGGTGTTTTTCACCTCACACTTATATAAGTGTTAGGATAAAAATTGCACCATACAAAATATCTAAATGCTTAAGAAATGAATATAGGAGTTAATTATGCAAAAAGACTTGTGTAAGTTGATAGAGTGAGAAATTAAATGTGTCAAAATATAAATAAGAAGTTTAGAATTGTGTACCTTGAAATTTGAATTAAACTAATGATGACATAGAGACCTAAAAACTAAAACACAAAATTATATTATTTGTTGGAAGGTTGAGCTAACGAGAGTCTAAGAAAATGGTAATTTGGACATAACTATGGCAACAATATTTTCTCAATCCTATCTTAATAAAATTTGACATATGGTAACACTATAATACATGTTTATTAATTTTTCTGATGGTGGAAAATTTTATCGCTTGGCATTGGAAAACAACACTCTCATGGAAAAGTGGGTGATGAGAATAGTTTTTTACATGTGTATACAAGAAAGGAAGACATCAAGTCACTCAAATGTTCAATCTTGAAAAATAAATACTATAATCAATAAAAATATGAAATGCATCTATTGATCTTATTTGACTAGAAGTACCTAAGAAGCTCCAACAAATAGGGATTTTGTGCATTTACAATTTTCTTTCGAGTAACCAAAGGAAAAACTCTAAAATATAGTAGATTACTTTTCTATTATACAACCAACACTGAAAGAAACTAAAATAGGTACTATTTCTTCCATAAAAATAAGCACCAAAGAGAAGTGACTTGTTAACTTAATCTATATCATGCAACCAAACCTTATATTTAAAAACAAAACACATGTGGTAAGATTGTCTCAACTTACTCTTATATAGTTTCACCTATGTGTTTGATATATAAAAGAGATGGACTAATATAGCCATTAACTTAGGAAAAATAAACCTCTCTTCCATAAAACATCTAGATACAAATAGACCAAAGATGTTATGCTCGACTAACTCTAGTCAAAGAGAGTCAAAGAACCTAGGTTCTATTTATTTGTTGCATATAAGAAAGATTGAATAATTTAGACGTGAGTTAATTAGGTATAAAATCATGAATAAATGACAACATAAAATAATGAAACATTTAAAAAAACATGAAGCTATAGATAGTTATAAAAAGGATACAAAGGTGTACATTTGACAGCAAACAGAGCCTGAAGTTGTTGGACATTAGAGCTAGGCGACCTAGTCCAGAAGGTGTCCATTTATTGAAAACTACTCAAATATTGTATTAGAAGGATCATAACTCTTATTGGATCCAAATTTTATCTCAAACATGTAGGAGTAGGGTGTTGGATACCCCTATCCAATATTTTTATCCCAAATTTGATGTGTTACTCTCTGTCTCAATTGACTCAATCTTCTTGTACCTACTAACTATCATAAAATTCTAGATCTAAACATGCACAGGAATAAAGAGAGGGAAAATGGTTTTAGCTATATAGGGTATATTCTTATTCAAACCCATATTTTAGTGTTTCCACCTCCATGAATAGCCAAGTTAGATAAAATATAAAAGTGTGTGTGTGTGTGTGTGTGTGTGTATAAAAATGTGTGTGTGTGTGTGTGTGTGTGTGTGTGTGTGTTATGATCCTTAAGTGTGTGCGATAATATGGCAAGAAATAATGTGCATAAACATAAACAAGAACCCTACTCAAGTGTACTATAGTGAACCCTAGCTAATGAAATCAAAAGGTAGTATACAAACCAACTTAAGAATGAATGAACATGTAAATAGAAATAAATAAATGATAGAGATCAAATCTGAAGCTAAAACTTAGAAATGAAAGAGTTTCATGAAATCATACCAAATCCTTTAGGAGAGGTACAAGCTAATCACCAATTGGTAATTGTGTGTCATCATTCAACATACTTTGAAGCTTCAATCATATTTGAAATAATGGTGAATGACAATTGATGAAGATTTGATGTTGATGATTATTCTTCAAATTTGCAAACATGTATGAACAATTTGGTAGAGCCTTTCTATCAAAAGGATTGCAAATCATTATATGTCCAAAAGAGGAAAGCTACTAGATTTTATATGAGACACAAGGTTATTTTTTTATAATAAATCAACATAAAATTATCATAAACAAAAATTGGGATCAAATTCTATGATGTCAAGGCTGACATGTAAAATATTAAAAAATTTGAAATATTTTGGCAGGATGAGTGTGCGAATCGGCATAGTTCCACCAAAATAAACTCTTTCAAAGCAGGATGCAAATGTGGAGAAGGGAATTTTTCACCCTCGAGATTCATGGAATTTCAAGGGACTAGCTCTATGTCACCTCACTTCAAATTTGGTAAGCTAGGGAGATTCAATTAGATTAAGAAGGAATTAAATTAACTAGAATGCAAAATTAGGAAAATTGGAATAACTTAATGATGTGAAATAATTAAAATATTTAGATTGTGGGAAACAAAAGAGAAGATGACCAAGACTGACTAGCATGCTCTATTATCTCTCTATCAAGAACACCTACATGAGTCAAGGACTATAGCATGGATGCAAGATGTCAACACAAAACACATGCATACTATATGAACAAGGTACAAAAAGTCATACAATAAAGGTACAAGGATACTATCTAGCAAAAAAGAACAAAGAGTACACTATGAGAAACTAACAAAAATGAAACTACGAGATAAAATTATTATTCTAAATATAAAATAATAGGAAAGAGAGATCCTACAACCCTTTTGAGAGCCTTTCAAGATGTCACTTTTCTCTACTCCTCAAACCTACACACACAACACCAAAAAAAATGTTGGATATTATTGCATATATGTGCTGACATTAATATTTTTCTTTGATGTCAACATATTCCTACTATTAGAGACAGTGTTCCAGGTATGTTCAGTGATAAGATTATTTTAGTATGACTATTGTATTGAAGATTAGATGTTGCAAAGCTAAAAATGGTTTTAGTGATGTTTGTAGTTGATCTATGTCAACTTATAGAGGTTCGCATGATTATTTGAGTGAGCTATGATTGACTTGTCACATACTAGTATTTTGTTTGTTTAGGCAGAGACAATGCTACAGTTCTTGGATCGGTGTGGATTAGTTATACAATATTATAGGTTGCTAACGTAGTGGTGAGTTCAAGACATGGATGTGTGTCCTCAACTTGAGTGGTTCATGATTTGTATGTTAGCAATTTATTTTTCTTTAATAATAGAGGTTGTTTTTTGGTGTTCCAAATGAGTAGTGTAGAGATAGTTTTGAATTCTCAGAAAGATTTTTTCTTGTTGTTTTTGTTGCATTTCATGTTTCTAGATCATGTCCTATTCATGTTGTTGGATCGCATTGGGTTATGTGATCAGATTTTGTGATTGTCTATCTTATGTGTTGTTGTTATTATTATTATTATTATTGGCCAACTTGATGGTGTAGTGTGTTGCAAAGGATTGTGGCATGATTTATGGATCTAGAGTGTGTATCATTTCTATGTCTTAGCCAACATTCAATGGATCGTATTTTGTCTTGATCTCTAATGAGTTAATATTTTGTAATTAGATCCTTGGCCAACCTAGTTGAAATAAAGTTGATGTAATATATAAAAGATGTAATGATTTTTTATTGAAAGTGTGGTAGATGAGTTTGTGATATAGAAGAGTGAATGTGAAGGGGTATGAGTGGAATCTGTAATTAAGGCAAAGATTTGATGAGCTTCATTGAAACTATATTGGAATATCAGAGATGTTATCTATCAGTTCAAGAGTTATGAAATTTTTTCCATTATGAATTGTAATTAGAGATTTATATAAGGCAGTGAGCCTTCCTTTGGGTCGAAGACCTTGATTGTATTTGAGCAGTGATCTCTAGGCAGTGTGCCTAAATGCATGTAAATTCCCATTATAATACTCCTAATAGGGTATAGTGATTTTAGTAGAGTGAATTCATCTTGTGGGTTTTATCCCCACCATGGTTGTTCCCTTAAAAAAATTTCAACATCAAAGAATTTGGTGTTATGTGTTGATTAATGTGCTTTGATCTTGCATTCATGTTTATTATCCAGGTCTAAGCTTAAGTTTATAAGTTGGATAAAGTTTAGAGTTTTGAGATAGAATTGATTCATCCCCCCCCCCCCTCTTAATTGTGTGTGTTTCCTTAATTATAATAATAGGTATTAGAGATAATTCCTCTTTTGTAATCTTATTCGCTTGAGGATATCCGGGATGACATCCTTTAAGAAGGAGAGTCTGATATTTGAAGGTACTAATTATGCTATATCGAAGGGTTGGATGATCACACACTTGAGATGCATCAGAGAAGAATATTGGGAAGTCACAAATATTATTACACCCCTCATAATTATATTTCTACTATGTCTCCTGATGAGAAGAATAAATTTGAGTATAACATGAGAGAAAATGAATTTGTTGAGCACCTTGTCAGATGCAGAATAATACAAATGTTATAGAATTGGAGATTGCACATCATATATGGATAAAATTAGAGACACTACATGAAGGATATTCATGTGTGAAGAAATCCAAGTTACAAAGTTTGAAAGGAAAATATGACGCATTTAATATGAGCAAAGATGAGAACATTATTTCCTATGTGCAGAAGGTTACCGAACCTATTTGTGGAATCGGATGCACTGGTGGAATATTGGAGGAAGAAGAAATTATTTCTAAAATCCTAAGATCCTTGCATCCTACTTACAATTGCAAAGTTTTTTTCGATTCAATAAATCAGAATAGTGGTACCTATGATAAGAGACACATTGAATGGTAAGTTATCATCTTTTCAAATGAGAGAATTCAGAGATAGTCTTCCTAAAATTGAATCTTCTTTTAAAGCTATTATTTCTAAGGATAAACAAAGATATGACCCTAGAGAAAGTTCATCTAAGTATGTATCTAGTTATGCTAATGAATGGGAATAAAATGAGGAAGAAGAAAAAAATCTTAAAGAGCTTGAAGCCCTAATTGCAAAGAGACTAGCTAAGGGATCTAGTAAGTATCAAGGAAAGTTACCTTTGAATTTTTTTTAATGCAATAAGATTGGTCACATTGCTTCAAGATGTCTAAATAAAGAACCTAAGTACAAGCCTAATAAATTCAAGTCTAAATATCAGAAGTAGTTTTATTATGTTGATGATGAAGGTGTAACTGATGATGAATCTGAAAAGAGTGAAGATGAGATTGTGTTTATTGCTATCAAAGATGAGAATCCTAGTTTCTTGAATGAATGAAAATCATTGGTTTCACATGTAGATAAAAATATGAATGGTTTATTGATAGTGGTTGTTCATAGTACATGACACTCCTTTTATGATCAGAGGTAGAGGTTCCATTACGTGTAACACCCCGCCACGGAACCCATGACAAAATAACCTTAAACATATTATTAAATTTATAGAATGATTTTTTTTTAAAGAATTTACAATTGATAAGGAGTAACAATGTGGAAGAAATATAACATAAGATAATACATACTCATAAATGTAACTCATTTATAGATTACAAATCTCGAGGTTTACAAGGCGTAGAATTACATAAGATAACTAATCTACTAAATGTAATAAACAATATACAATCTCTGTATAATGAAAATAAATAACAATAACATCATCTCATAAATGAAACCTAGATACAACTGATATCATAAGGTATACATAATGAGCCAACATCCATTGTACAAGTCGCATGGTATGTAATAAAACCCAAAATAAAGTACAATACAATATCTGAGAATATCACAACTGATATAATGATATGGTAAAAACATAAGAAGGATAAGATAAATTATCCTACAATGAAGAACAAGAAGGTACAACTGCAATAAGGATCATCCAAGAAAAAGTCATGAATGTTGGATCTCAATGGTAATAAGAATCACTACCACCCGACCTCGTGGAACCATAGGTCCACTCCCACCATGCTAAGGAGATAACAACAGACCCACACACACATGAAACAACCAAAAAAGTAAGAATAATGCAAAGGTACACCAAATAATTGTACCAAATACTCACGTAGGAACCTAGAACACATATAGGGAAGCATCATCACATAAGTCTACCCTTGAGTTACCCTAGTATCCCCTTTGGACCCTGGCCCCCAAGTGACTCTATGTGGCTCAATAATCCTTTCATACAAACAAGGACTCTAACCATGCAAGACCTCAATCAAACATCTTATCCCACTCCCATCCTTAGCCTATACTAGCACTCAAGGCATGGGCAAGGCACATATTTATCTTATTAACATTTTCTCTCAATTAATTTTATTAAGTTATCACTTATTAGGTCACTTATAATGAGTTACCCTAGTAGCCTCTTAGGGCCCTAACCCCATTGCAAGCCACTTCCCCTCTACACTCCTAGATAACCTACCCTAATGCTCCCATCCACAAGACCAAAGTAAGATAAAGCAAAAACCATAAAAGACTTCTTGTAAAACATTAAATCATGAAAGTCATCAATGAAAATGCTAGAGAACAAATAATAATACATCTTATACAAGGATCCAGATTGTCCATCCCATAATGGAAATCTCAATATGTCATCCACCCCATAATGGAAATCTCAATATGTCATCCACCCCATAATGGATATCTCAATAAACAATTACCAAATTCTCTAAATCTCAAATCACCAAAACAATGATCCTCAATAGAATCAAAAGTATCTCTCTCCAACATGGAGTAAATCATAATAAAAAAAATATTATCACTCAAAACATTGAAACAAGGTGACCAAGTGAACAAATCACAACTCAACACAATATCAGTTGTCACCTCTTATGGTAAAATAACATAAAGAGAAAGGACTCAAGGAACACATGACATCTATAACATATGTACCCAGGAAAACACATGAACCAATCGTGACATAAATAAGTTATGAACTTGCCACAATATGAAACCCAAAGAGAAAAAAGTCATAAAATCATAAGATAGTACAAGTCCAAAGACAAAACCCACCTAGGGTAACAACCTACCCACACTGACACTTAACAACACCAAGATCACATGAGAGAAGGAATGCATGCATTTGACATATTATTTAACTCCATTTATATAACATCATTATATTTATTAAAATACTCTTAAGTCATAAATGACTTAGTTAATAACATAAAGTACGCACATGGAACATATATGTTGTTTAACTAAATCTCTATGATCTTTAAAATTAAATTATAAATTGATTAGATCAGTCACAATAATTACTTATTTTTATTTTTTAAGAAAAAGTGGGCAAGCCACTATATATATTTATTATAATATTAAACTGGTTCGAAAGGTCATCCAGGAAAGAGCTAGCAAGAAAACCCGGAATCCTTTCTCATTACAAAATGTTGAGGTTTTATGATCAATACAATAATTCTAAGTCAAGAAACATAGGACTAAATCATGGGAGATATAATCTCGACCCACAAAATTTAAACCATTACAAAATTTTGACTAGAACGAAGCCACATAGTCATCGAACACACAAACCCCAAAAAAGAATAGTTCATTATGAGAAGTCAACCTCCATCACCAAAATTCCATCTAAGTATGGTGTCCTTATTCTTCCATTGCAGCATCTTCATTAGGTAGAGGCTCTAGTCAAGAATGATGTGGCCAGCCTGTGGACCAGACGCTTGCACACACCTCTGGACTGGACTTCTCCCAGCCACTTCATTTTATGTTCTACATATTCGCAGGCTCCAATTGAGTACAGGGAAACCATCCCAAGGTCCAACCACTAGGGCACACTATAAGAGATGAATTCTCCCATCCACTTTCCTATGCATCTTACAACTTCACTACATTGCCCATGTTAGAAACAACTGCAGCCTCCTTATCAAACCCTTGTGCATATGGAACCCAGCCTGAGTAGTAGATATCCTCCCTTTTTGGAAAAACCTAGGAATCCCAACTCTCCATCAACGTCCTTCTATTTTTTCTCAAAGTGGCCACATTCCAAACAAAAGGCCGAGAGAGGTTAGTGTGTCATGATTTAACTGGATTATTTGGCAGACCCAATAAATCCAAAAAAGCAAAAATAGTAGCCTTCATTTTTCCCTCAAGTAGAAAACCAAGGGCATGACCAATTTCTTGGATTACATTATACATAATCTTTGCATTCTACTGTTCAATTGAACTTTTTATACCATTAAATACAACCAAAAACTCATGATTGTGCAGTAATTGATGTCTAGAAAATAATCCCCCAAATAATGCCTGTCCATTCCAGAGGTCGTAGTATTGCATGACATGTTTGAGTTTGTTTCCCACCCATAAATGCTTGTGAACAAATTTAAAGGCCAAATTTTCAAGCAAGTATGGAGATTTTAACAGATCCACAGAATTTGACTAGAAAATTGAGACTAGCTGAGAGGGGAACAAGAACTGTTTAGAGTTAGGAGCAAAGTTGTCATGCCCAATTACCTGTTTAATTACTCATCGAATGGGAGAAGAATGAATAACAAAAATTTCATCCATTACAGCATCGTTAATATGCATTGGTAGCACTTCTTCATTTAATAATTTTCAAATTGATTAATTTTAAATTAATAAGACTTATTAACAATTTTAACTTTATAAGAGTGAGTTCTTGTGTATTTCCTCTATGCACATCAGTCGGTTATTTGAATGGTATAATCTCATATGAAATGATACGGATCTACAACTTATATCGATGGAAAGATAATTTAATTTCACATATTTTTCATTCTTTCCAATCCTAAAGATAAGGTCATTTAAATGGTGTAAAAATTAAATCTTTGTAACAACCCTATTCGGGAATGGAGGTTACTAGTTTGGTAAAAAGACCATCACTTTGTTTTGAACCGTTGGATCGTCATAAAAATTAGTGAAAAAATTCATAATAGTATTATTTAAAATCTCACCGAAGTGATGACAGAAATAATTATGTCTGCAAATTAAAAAAAGCACTCTACGGTGAAAAAAAATGCTCTGCTAGGGTTTTCATGTGTACGGCTTTCTGTCTGTGTTTCCGCTCTGAGCCTTCCATCTGTCATACCGCATTTACTGCGGGATCTCATTAGGGTTAGCCTTTAGTATGGCTCCGGCCAACTTCGGCCCAGCAGTTACTGCTGGTGCTCGAGTTAAAGCTTCGGACTGCCATGGCGCCGCCTCCGAACAAACGTCCTCGCAAGTTCGTCCCGAAGGTCTTCCACGAGGTAACCCTGATATCATTCTTAACCCTCAGGAATTTGATACTGCATGTGAATGGCT
>MU225035.1:720569-740615 GCA_018584345.1 Thuja plicata | reverse complement strand
TTATCTGTATCCGGCTTTGGCCGAGTGACTCTGCGGGGTGATTTTATTTATCCCCCGGCCCCTTTTTTGTGAATATGTAACTTTGAAATTTATTAATGGAAAGGAACTATTCATCAAAAAAAAAATCTCACCGAAGTGATTTTCCTAATCATATAATTGGAAAAAGTTATGGATGAATGTTCATCAGACTCAGATTGAAAAATCAAGCTCAAATATGCCTAGTTTCACTATAATAGTCAATATTTGACCCTTTCCATACAAAGGAACCCTTAATTTTGATATATGTTAAATAAAATCCAAATGGGTATCTAAAAGTATCTTTATATTTTTAAGGTGACATCTAAACTAAAAATTATTCCCAACCCTAACTCTTCACAACCCTAATTCAAAAATGTATGTTTTCAAACTCATATCCTTATATAAAGGTATCGATAATACACATAGTTAATAATAAAAAAATTTGCCATGCATTTGAAATTTATGCAACTAAATTTGTACAATTTGTTAAAACCTTAATGGATATACAACACAAAAGTATCCTTTTTAAATCATTCTCTCATAGGGTTTCCATACAAAATCTTACAGAATACCAAACATGACATAAACATAACTTGCAAGAACATCCTAATCATCTGTATAAATTTTTAGAAATAAAAAGAATCTTAACTCAAAATCAAATCACAATTAAGCAAGCATGGAGAAAACAATCTTTCCAACAGAAAATGCAAAAAGACACAGAAACTCCTACCTTGAGAACACCAGGTAGATTTGCTAAGAAGAAGAAGAACCAAAAAGAAGATTTCACTCCCAAGCTTTAAAAATATATATTCTTTAACTTGAACATCTTCATGCAAAACCTGTAACCTGTCTCCTAAAACTTGTGTTCTAAAAACTCTTTGTCCTCCCTTTTTAAAAAATGACCAAAATACTCTAATAAATAAAAACTATTTAACTATGGTTTCTAGGACAACTTTCTAAAAAAACTTAACCCCCCAAAAATAGATAAAAGAATTATTTTCTTCTTATTTTTTTAAATAAAAAAAATTTACTTATTTATTTATTTTTAAAAGAAAAAATACACAATTTCCTTTCTCTTTCTTCTTTTAATATTAAATAAATAAATAAATAACATTTATTTATTTATTTTATTTTCCCAAACTAAGTATATATATACCATTTATTTCTTTTCTTCTCTTTTTTTTCTTTCTTTTTTATTTTTTATTTTTTATTTTTTATTTTTTTGTAATTAAATAATTAATTCTCCACAAAACTCAATTTTTAATTAGAATTAAAACTCAATTTATTATTATTATTTAAGAGCAATTACATTGCATATTATTATTTTTAATTAGGAATAATATTTGTAGCATATTAATAAATTATTTATATTAAATATGTCTTTTAATTTTCATTTAGACATAATATTTAATTAAATCTTCAAAGTTTATCTTTAGACTTTTAATTAAATCCCTTTTATATATTTAATATTTTTTTATTCTTAGAAGGTTCAATTATTTAAACTTTATAATAAACCTTTAATTCCTCTTTTACTTACATCATGACAAAATACCACATTGACCTTCATGCATGAATATTGAAATTTGACCAAATCAAAATACAAAAAAGATGCAACAACATAAGCGTGCTCAAACAAGGGTTCACAAATTCATGTCACCTCGATGAATTCATAGAAGGTAGTCAACCAGATACTTGTCCACTATTTCAGGACAAATGAGGGCTTATGCTAGGATTTAGGCCTAAATGTTATCTTCCCTCTCTTACTATTGATATAATGCGGTAGGGCATGCTCATCCTGGCAAGTCAGGGAAGTCGATGCCTGGTACCTGCAAACCTACATCATAAAGTAGAGCATGTACATAATATATAGAATAGACAGTGATAGGGATCGATCGATCGTGTAGATCTCGCAATGCAAGTAAGTATGTCCTTATCCTCTACCACATCAAACACATCATACAAAAATGTAAGATAGACACACCACACAGGAATATAAAACACATACGCTAACCATATACTTGCGAGTGTGGGGTCAGTAAAATCATCATAAAATATACCTAATCATCATGAAAATAACCAAAGTATTCTACCATCAATACTGAAAAATAAATTATGGGTGGGCACTGCATACACCCCCCTAAAATTAGGCTTACTCGTGGAAGCCGACAAACAAATAAATATTACAAGGTTTACATAAAGGTGTTACAATGGTTCTCTTATGAATACAATGCATAATTTAATTGGAGACTTAGGTCTTTGAATCAATTGGCCTACGATTATAGAATACCCTAGTGCCATTCTCTGTAATGTCCTCCCTTACACATTCTATCAGAGGTCCATAATAAACATGATAGAAACAACATTTATCACTAAATCGAGCTAGCAACATCAAACATTCAGAATAGTCATCATAAAATAGAAAGAAAATTTCCAAGCGGGGGAATACCAAGTCAAGCAATAAATAATAAAATGTAGCATGGTATTTCAACAGTAAGTCAAGTGTGACCAGTGTCACAAAATAGATAGCGAAAAGAGAATCAAATGACTAGTCCAAGCATAAGAAAGTTTAAATATTTAATGCTAGCCCAAACACAACATGAACAAACCATCAAAAACTAAAATAAATAATGAGTCATAAAACATCACACATAACAAAGTGACTAGTATTAGCCACACTCAAGGGAGTAACTGCTTCACGACACCTAAGAATACAAAATCCTAGATGCATTAGAGAATGTACCCAACACAATAGATAATTACTAAGGTAAGATGCATCAAATGCAATTGTAACTAAACAACTTGCAAATTGTTACCAAAGGTTATAAGTTACAATAGTCAACAACTAAACACCTAATGGGTCTACGAAATCCCAGAGTTCCCAGTGTAGAAACTCGAGCTCTAATACCAAGTGCAACACCCCGCTAGGGAACCCATGAGAAATTAACCTTAAACATGTTACTAAATTTATAGAATGATTTGTTTTAAAGAGTTTACAATTTATAAGGAGTAACAATGCGAAAGCAATATAACATAAGATAGTACATACTCATAAATGTAACTCATTTATAGATTACAAATCCTGAAGGTTACATGATGTAGAAGTGTGTAAGATAACTAATCTACTAAATGAAAAAAACAATATACAATCTCCATATAATAAAAATAAATAACCTAGATACAACTGAAACCTAGATGAAACCTAGATACAATTGATATCATAAGGTATACATAATGAACCAACATCCACTGCACAATTCACATGGTATGTAATAAAACAAAAAATAAAGTACAATATAATATCTGATAATATCACAACTGATACAATGATATGGTAAACACATAAGAAGGATAAGAGAAATTCTCCTACAATGAAGAACAAGAATGTACAACTGTAATAAGGATTATCCAAGTAAAATTCACAAATGTCGGATCTCAATGGTAATAAGAATCACTACCACCCAACCTCATGGAACCATAGGTCCACTCCCACTATGAGGAGGAGATAACAATAGGCCCACACACAAAAAAAATAAACAAACAAGAAGGACTAATGTAAAGGTACACCAGATAAAAAGGTAAAAAGAAGATTTCAAGGTTAAAAGTATGAAAGATCAAGAGACAATGAAATTGTACCAAATACTCACGTGGGAACCTAGAACACATATAGGGAAGTGTCATTACAAAATTCTACCCTTGAGTTACCCTAGTAGCCCCTTTGGACTCTGGCCCCCAAGTGACTCTATGTGACTCATTAATCCTATCATACAAACAAGGATTCTAACCATGCAAGACCTCGATCAAGAATCTTATCCCACTCCCATCCTTAGCCTGTACTAGCACTTAAGGCATGGGCGAGGCACATATTTATCTTATTAATATTTTCTCTCAATTAATTTCATTAATTTATCAATTATTAGCTTAGTTACAATGAGTTACCTAGTAGCCTCTTAGGGCCCTAGCCCCCATTGTAAGCCACTTCCCCTCTACGCTCCTAGATAACCTACCCTAATGCTCCCAACCATAAGACCAAAAGAAGATAAAGCCAAAACCATGAAAGAATTCTGAAAACATTAAATCATGAAAGTCATCAATGAAAATGTTGGAGCATAACAAATAATAAAACCTATACAAGGATCTAGATTGTCCATCCCATAGTGGAAATCTCAATAAGGCATCCATCCCATAATGGATATCTCAATAAAAAATTACCAAATTCTCTAAATCTCATATCACCAAAATAATGATCCTCAATAACATCAAAAACATCTCTCTCCAGCATGGAGTAAATCATAATAAAAAAATATCAACACTCAAAACATTGAACAGTGATAGTAGAAGAAACAAGGTGACCAAGTGAACGAATCGCAACTCAACACAATATCGGTTGTCACCTCTTATAGTAAAATAACATAAAGATCAAGGACTCAAGGAACACATGAAATTTATAACATATTTACCCAAGAAAATACATGAACCAATCGTGACATAAATAAGTTATGAACTTTCCACAATATGAAACCCAAAGAGCAAAAAGGCATAAAATCATAAGATAGTACAAGTCCAAAGACAAAACCCACCTAGGGTAACAACCTACCCACACTGACACTTAACAACACCAAGATCACATGAGAGAATGAATGCATACATTTAACATATTATTTAACTCCATTTATATAAGATCATTTTATTTATTAAAATACTCTTAAGTCATAAATGACTTAGTTAATAACATAAAGTACGCACATGGAACATATATGTTATTTTAGTAAATCTCTATGATCTTTAAAATTAAATAATAGATTGATTAGATCAGTCACATTAATTATTTAATAATTTTCAAATTGATTAATTTTTAATTAATAAGACTTATTAACATTTTTATCTTTATAACAGCGAGTTCTTGTGTATTTTCTCTATCCACATCAGTAGGTAATTTGAACGGTATAATCTCATATGAAATTATACAGATTTGCAACTTATATCGGTGGAAAGATAATTTAATTCACATATTTTTAATTCTTTCTAATCCTAAATAAAGGGTCATTTAAATGGTGCAAAAAGTAAATCTCTGTAACAACCCTATTCGAGAAAGGAGGTTACTAGTTTGGTAAAAAGACCATCACTTTGTTTTGAACAGTTGGATCATCATACAAATAAGTGAAAACATTCATAAAAGTATTAGTTAAAATCTCACTAAATTGATTTTTCTAATTATGTAATTGGAAAAAGTTATGAATGAATGTTCATCGGACTCGGATTGGAAAATCAAGCTCAAATACACCTAGTTTCACTATAAAAACCAATATTTGACCCTTTTTGTGCAAAGGAACCCTATTTGATTTTGATATATGTTAAATAAAATTCAAATGGGTGTCTAAAAGTGTATTTATAATTTTAAGGTGACATCTAAAATGAAAACTATTCCCTACCCTAACTCTTCACAACCCCAATCAAAAAATGTATGTTTTCAAACTCGTATCCTTACATACAAGTATCGATAATACACATAGTTCATAATTAAGGATTCTGCCATACAGTTGAAATTTATGCAACTAAATTTGTACAATTTGGTAAAACCTTAATTGATATACAACACAAATGTATCCTTTTTAAATTATTCTCTCATAAGGTTTCCATACAAATTCTCACAGAATACCAAACATGTCATAAACATAACTCACAAGAACACCCTAATCATCTGTATAAATTTTTAGGAATAAAAAGAACCTTAACCTAAAATCAAATCACAATTAAGCAAACACAGAGAAAACAATCTTTCCAACAGAAAATGCAAAAAGACTCAGAAACTCCTACCTTATTCTTTAACTTGAACATCTCCATGCAAAACCTGTAACTTGTCTCCTAAAACTTGTGTTTTGAAAACTCTTTGTCCTCCCTTTTTTAAAAATGACCAAAAATACTCTAATAAATAAAAAACTATTTAACTAGGGTTTCTAGGACAACTTTCTAAAAAAACTTAACCCCCCCCCAAAAAAAAAATAAAAGAATTATTTTCTTTATTTTTCTTCTTATTTTTTTAAAATAAAATTAATTTACTTATTTATATAATTTTAAAAGAAAAAATATACAATTTCCTTTCTCTTTCTTCCTTTAATATTAAATAAATAAATAATATTTATTTATTTATTTTCTTTCCCAAACTAAGTATTATGTGTGTGTGTGTGTGTGTGTGTGTGTGTGTGTGTGTGTGTGTGTGTATTTTAAATAAATAAATATCATTTCTTTCTTTTCTTCTCTTTTTTTCTTTCTTTTTTATTTTTATTTTTGTTTTTATTTTTTTTAATTAAATAATTAATTCTCAACAAACTCAAATTTTAATTAGAATTAAAACTCAATTTATTATTATTATTTAAATGCAATTACATTGCATATTATTATTTTTAATTAGGAATAATATTTGTAGCATATTAATAATTTATTTATATTAAATATTCCTTTTAATTTTCATTTAAACATAATATTTAATTAAATCTTCAAACTTTATTTTTAGACTTTTAATTAGATCCCTTTTAATAAATATAAGTATTTAATTAATTCATATTAATTAAATATTTATATATTTAATATTTTGTTATTCTTAGAAGGTTCAATTATTAAAATTTTATAATTAACCTTTAATTACTCTTTTACTTACATCACGACAAAATACCACATTGACCTTCATGCATGCATGCTGAAATCTAACCAAATCAAAATGCAGAAAAGATGCAACAACATAAGCATGCTCAAACAAGGGTTCACAAATTCACGTCACCTCGATGAAATCGAAGAAGGTAGTCAACCAGATACTTGTCCACTATTTCAAAACAACTGAGGGCTTATGCTAGGATTTAGGCCTGAATGTTATCTCCCCTCTCTTACCATTGAGATAATGTGATAGGGCACACTCATCCTGGCAATTCAAGGAAGTTGATGCCCGGTGCCTGCAAAACTACATCACAAAGTTGAGAATGTACATAATATATAGAATAGATAATGATAGGGATTGGTCGATTGGGTGGATCTCACAATGCAAGTAACTACATCTTCGTCCTCTACCACATCAAACACATCATACAAAAATGTAAGATAGACACACCACACAATAATATAAAACATATACGCTAACTATACACATGCAAGTATGGGGTCAATAAAATCATCATAACATATACCTAATCATCATGAAAATAACCAAAAGATTCTAGCATCAAAACTGAAAATTAAATTATGGGTGGGCACTACATTACGCTTGATGGTAAGAATAACTCTGATGATATTCTATATGTTGAAGGTTTGAATGATAATTTATTGAGTGTTGGACAGTTAGTTGTTTAGGGTTACAACTTACAATTCAAGGATGGAATATGCAAAATTATTGGAAGCTCTAGAATTGAGATTGCTACAGGGAGAAATACTAAAGGTAATTTATTTCATTTGAACCATTCAGAGAATATATGTCTGGTTTCTAAGATTGATGATAGTTGGTTGTGG
Source organism: Thuja plicata (assembly GCA_018584345.1). Taxonomy (NCBI): domain Eukaryota; kingdom Viridiplantae; phylum Streptophyta; class Pinopsida; order Cupressales; family Cupressaceae; genus Thuja; species Thuja plicata. The sequence goes on along the minus strand of MU225035.1, from coordinate 733,103 downwards.
CACAAGAGATTTTTTCATGTAATATTTGATAACATTGTGAAGATAAGCACTACAAGATAAGTTAGAGATCTACCTAAATTGTTGATGTCTGCTAATGTGATGTGTAAGGAATGTCAATTAGGTAAGAAAAATAAATCTACTTTCAAGAGAAATAATTATTCATTAAGAGGATTTCTAGATTTGATTCATACTGACTTGTGTGGTCTTACAAGAACTAAAAGCTACTGTGGGGACAGGTATTTCATTTTATTCATTTATGATTACTCTAGAATGATGTGGGTTACATTTTTGAAAGATAAATATGAGGCCTTTGATAAATTCAATATTTTCAAAGCTATGGTTGAGACCAAGACAGGTCTAAAGTTGAAATGTTTGAGATTGGACAGAGGTGGGGAGTTTACATCTACTGAGTTTAACACTTTTTGTAAAGAGAATGGAATAAAGAGGCAAATGTATTCTCCACAAATCCCATAATATAATATTATTGCAGACAGAAGAAATATAAATATCCTGGCACTGCAAGGACTATGATGATTGAAGGAGATGTACCAAAAATCTATTGGAGAGAAGTGGTTAGCACTGTAGTTTATGCATTGAACCAAGTTCAAATTAAGTAAGGCACTGGTAAGACACCTTATGAACTTTGGTATTGTCATGTTCCTACAATGAAATACTTTAGAATTTTTGGAAGAAAATTCTACATCAGAAGAGATGAAGATTTAGATAAATTTGACCCTAGATGTGATGAAGGAATATTTTTGGGTTATTCTACAAAAATAAAAGCATAAAAATGTTATAGCAAAAGATTGAGAAAGATAATTGAAAGTGCAAATGTTAAAGTGGATGAAAGTTACCATAAAAAAATTGAATCTTGTAGATATAAATCAAGTGATGAAGAAGACAATCAGGTAATGGAAGCACAGAGTCAAAATCAAAATAATAATCTGAATGGTTCGGTAGAATAGGATGGATAAGTTGCAAATGAGAATGAAGTGAAAACACAAGAGTATTTTAATAAAGCAAATTCGAAGACTCCAAGGTATGTAAGATTAAATCATTCCTAAAATCAGATTATTGGTGATAGAAATCATGGTGTTTAGACTAGAGAAAGAATTGATAGAAATAAAATTTGTTTGATTTCTAAGATTGAGTCAAAGGATGTTGATGAAGCATGCAAAGATGAAATTTGGGTTAAATCTATGGAACAATAGTTGGAACAGATTGACAAAAATAAGACATGGATTCTTTTTCCCATGCCTATGAACAAGAATGTGATTGGCACTAAATGGGTATTCAAAAACAAATTGAATTAAGAAGTTGAATTGGTTCAGAACAAAGCCAGACTTGTTTGCAAGAGATACTCACAGATGGAAGGTGTTGATTTTGAGGAGACCTTTTCTCCTTTTGCTAGTATTGAAGTTGTTAGAATGTTTCTTGCATATGCTACTCACAAAAATTTCAGGTTAAATAAGATGGATGTTAAGTCTACATTTTTTAATGGATAATTGGAAGAGGAAGTCTATATTGATCAATCTGATGGATTTCCTTTGATTGATGAAGATGACATGGTTTGGATTGAAACAAGTACCTAGAGCCTAGTATGCAAGGTTGGACAAATAATTATTGAAAATTGGTATTAGTAAAGGTACTGTTGATAGAAACTTATACTTCAAAGTTGATCATGATAATATTTTGATTATTGGAGTCTTTTTGGATGATATTATTTTTGGTGGAGATGACAAGTTGAGTAAAGAAATTGTTGATGAGATGTAGAAAGAGCTTGAGATTTCCATGATAGGTGAGATGAAATTTTTTATTGGTCTTCAATTACGCAATCAAATAAAGCTATTTCCATATCTTAGTCCAAGTATGTGAAATAATTACTGAAGAAATTTGCTATGGATGATTCAAAACCTGATTGTACTCTTATGGTTACTAGTTGCAAATTGGCAAAGGATGATGATTCACCTAATGAAAATCAGACAAGATACAGATCAATGATCAGTGGCTTATTATACTTGACACAAACTAGACTAGATATTATGAATGTTGCTTGCAATGTTGAAATATTTCAAGCATAAATGAAGGAATCACATGTTATTGTTAAAAGGATATTAAGATACTTGAAAGGAACAATCGATTATGTCTTAGGGTATGGTAAGAATTGTGATTTTATATTGAGTGCATTTACTGATGTGGATTGGGTAGGTAATGTGGATGAAAGGAAGAGTACAATTGGTAGAGCATTATTTTGGGGAAAAAAGGTTAGTTTCATGTGCAATTAAAAAGCAAAATTATATTTCAAAATCTACTATTAAAGATGAATATTTTGTTGCTGATGTTAATTGTACACAAGTGATATGGATGAAGAAAAGGTTGAAAGATATCAAAGTAAATATTGATGAGCCTATTTTTATCTATTGTGACAATTCAAGTGCTATCAATATTTCAAAGAATCTGGTGTTTCATTCGAAGACAAAACATATATCTATCAAATATCATTTCTTGAGAAACAAGGTTAGTGAGAAAGAAGTCAGATTGGAGTATGTATCTACAAAAGAGAAGATTGTAAATATCTTCACGAAGCCCTTTCCAAAGGATACTTTTGAGTATCTCTGAGGTAAGCTTGGGGTAATTGCCCCTCCTGATCAGAGCTAAAGATGCATTAATTTGTATCACTCTAGTGTACTTATAGAGATAATTTTATTATGGATTGATGTTTTTGGTGGCTACTACTCAGGGGGAGTAGTCATCTTAATGAGTCAAATGTTCAGATTTTTGGTTTATGTGACTTAGTGCATATATGTGCCTTTGTCATTGATGTCAAAGGGGGGAGAAAGTTATGTGAAAACAAGGTTTATCAATATGGGGAGAAAGAGTTATACAATTATGAGACTAAGATGGAGATATTATTTTTTGGTTGAGAGATTATTAGAGAGACTCTAAAAGATATATTGTGGATATTATTGGTAGTACTATTGATATAGCTTCTTTGTGCATTGATTTGATTTTTCACAACATATGTTGTAATAAATGCCAAAGGAGGATATTTTTGGATATTGTTGCATATATGTGTTGATATTAATGTTTTTTAATTGATGTCAACAGATTCCTATTGTTGTAGACAATGTTCCTGGTATGTTCAGTGAGAAGATTATTTTGGTTATGGCTACTGTATTGAAGATCAAATATTGCAAAGGTACAAATAGTTTTAGTGATGTATTTAGTTGATCTATGTCAACTTACAGAGGTTCACATGATGATTTGAGTGAGCTATGATTGACTTGTCATAGACTTTTATTTTGGTTGTTTAGGCAGAGATAGTGTTATAATTATTGGATTAGTGTGGATGACTTATGCAATATTCTTGATTGATAGCCTAGTGGTGAGTTCAACACATGGATGTGTGTCCTCAATTTGAGTGGTTGGTAATTTGATGTTGGAAATTTATTTTTCTTTAATAAAAAAGGTTGTTTGGTGATCCTAATGAGAAGTGTAGAGATATTTTTGAATTCTCAGAAAGAGTTGTTCTTGTTGTTGTCATGGCATTTCATGTTTCTTGTTGATGTTTCTAGATAATGTCATGTTCATGTTATTGGATCGCATTGGGTTATGTAATTAGATTTGATGATTTTGCATGTTACGTTTTGTTGTTATTATTATTCTTGGTCGACTTGATGGTGTAGCATGTTGTAAAGGATCATCGTGTGATTTATGGATCTAGAGAATGTTCGAGGATGTTGTTATTGATCATTTCTATGTCTTAGCCAAAATTCATTGCATCACATTGTGTATTGAGCTCTACTGAATTAATATTTTGTAATTAGGTCCTTGGTCGACCTATAAAGTTAATGTAATGTATAAAAGATGTAATCATTTTGGATTGTGAAGTGTGGTAGATGAGTGTGTGGCATGGAAGAGTGAATGTGAAGAGGTATGAGTGGAATCTGCAATTAAGGTAGATATTTTATGAGCTTCATTGGAACTGTATTGGCATATCAGAGATGTTATCTTTTAGTTCATGAGTTATGGACTATTGTCCATTTTGAATTGTAATCAGACATTGTTGTAAGACAGTGAGCCTTCCTTTGGGTCGAAGACCTTGATTGTATTTGAGAAGTGAGCTCTAGGCAGTGTGTCTGAATGCATGTGCATTCCCATTGTAATAATCCTAACAAGTTATAGTGCTTTTAACATAGTACATTCATCTTGTGGGTTTCATCCTCACCATGGTTTTTCCCTTAATTGGCATCAAAAAATCTTGACCTTTTATGTGTTGACTAATGTGTTGTAATGTTGCATTCATATTTATTATTCAGATCTAAGATTAATTTTATATAATTTGGATAAAGTTTGGAGTTTTGAGAAACAACTGATTCACTCCCCCCCGCCCCTCTTAGTTGTGTGTGCTACCTTAATTCTAATAGAAAAATATTAGGATTTTTTTTTAGAGGCTTGTCAAAGTCAGACCCTCATCTTGGTGTTTCCACCTCTATGGATAACCAAGATAGAGATATGATAAATGATAATCCACTAAAAACATATAATGATGATAGATAACAATTAAGAACATAATAAATATGTTTTATCAAATGAAATTAAATGTGTGAGGTGAGAAGGGATTCTCCTTTAAAGCCAAGAATTCAGATCTTGGTGTAGTGAAGGTGAGAATAAGAAACCAAATGAGATGAACAATGAGTTGTAAAATACCAAGAAGTTATGTTAATGACCTATAATAAATTTCACTAACCCAAAGTGTTAGGATTAGATTATACTGAGAGGGGGTGAATCAGTATAACAGAACTTTAAATTAATTCTTCAACCACTTAAACATTAATCATACATTTGTAGTAAAGTAAAGAACATAATAAAATTACACAATACTCATAACACCAAGATGTTTTTATGAGGAAACCCTAGCCAAGGGAAAACCTCGGTGGGGATGATACCCACAAGCATGTACTAAAGTATAATGTCCCTGTAAGGAGACCTAGCCCTGTTAGGAGCTGAATATTACATAGTACATTTTCTTGTTAGAGGAATAACAACCTTGGTAAAGGTTCACAACACCTTTTTAGGGGCTTCTAAGCTTACAACTCTTACAATGTAATTCTGTTACAAAAGGTTCTTAGTCATGAACAAAACAAGCATCACAAATGCTTTGATAGTTCCTTTATAGCTCTGCCATTTGCATGTCTACCCTTCCAGATAACTATTACATACACATAATCATACATACTTAATCTTTACCAAAAAAATCTTACATATATATCTCATAACTTTACAAAGTTGGCTCTCTAGATGATTATTACAAATAATACTAAGTCGGCCTTCAATAAAAAATACATTTAATATAGTAAGCATTGAATTCATAGTTGGCACTCTTGCATAGTCAAAGTATAGACTATCAAAAACAAAAATACAAATTTGATTTCCTGGAGTCTAAGTCATACTCCCTCATTCTTCATTGATGTCCAACTGCTCTGTATCGATGTTCTTCTATAGTATGTCTATCTTCAAATATTTATAACTCATCATAAACTTAACCAAATCCAAATAAATCTTAGGTGGAGGTCATACATTCTCCATAATATCTTCCTCTAAGGTCTCTTTCCCTAATTCATCAATCTCTATCTTCGACATCCAAAATACTTCTGTATCACTGCTACTATACTTAGTCAATTTCTGAATCAGCAAAACTTAACTTCAAAGTAATCAATCTTAAACCCAGATGTGTTGCCATAAATGAAAACCAAAAATTTAATCAAATTTACCAAAATAGACCACTTTCCAACACAAAGAATGTTCATGTGACCAAGAATTTGTAAAATGGGGTCAAAATGAAGGTTAAAATAACCTAGGAAGAATCTCGATGTCAGTGGCCTACCATATGAGGTGTTATAATGATAGGGACAAGTGTAATGCTCTGATGATCACATTTGGTCTACAAATTTGTAGGATGAATGTATGTCACACAAATATCTTCATGGCATGCATGTGTCCTGAATCAAACAACCACATGTTTAGGGATCAAAACAAAGGAGATAATAATGAGGAAAGTAGGGTGAAGCAGATGCTTAGGTGAAAATTCAATCTTGTTCAAAGCAAAGATGCCATGCGAAAAAGAATTGCATGAGGTGAAATTTATGACATTACATTTTTCCCCCACTTTAGCAAGCATGTAAATAGTGAGATGGAAGCTAAAGTAGAGAAAGAGAGTTAGATTATACTGAGATATGAAGAGAAAGTGAAATATTTTGTCTGTGTAGAGTTACCCCCAAGGGAAAGACCTGAATCTTTGTGAGATAGAGCTAAGCTGCAGCATAACATGTTAGTTGAAAACAAACATTTTAGATGGAAAAAAATTAAAACATTTGATGAAAATACAAAAAACATGATGGCAATCAGATATAGTTCATGAGAGAGTGATCATTGAGTTTACGCTAGTATGGATAGAAAGTTATATTATGCTAGATAGCGATACAATAGGGAAAAATATGTGTATATTGGTTTTCCCTCTACAAAGGAAAACAAAATAAGATAGTGGATTGGCCCTCACAAAGAAAAATTAAATAAAATAGTGGATTGGTCCCACAAAGGCAGGAGATTAAAAATTAATTTATATTTGTTTTAGAAATAAAAATGGTGTAGATATAATAGCCCCCCACCCTTAGAATGGAACATTTTTGTGAAAAGGGGACCATGATGCCTTCTAAGGAGATAAGAGATGTTGCAACATGTCAACATGATGATATGTTTCCATAGAATGCATCCCCACAATGGTGACACATGATATCCACAATATCAAAACATGGAAAGAGATAGGGGATTCGATTATTTGATGTTAGAAGAACCCAAAGCAATAAAAAAAATTAATGTATATCTTCATATGAGCCACTCATTATAAACCTGAATTTTTTGGATTTGAAGAAGCGCACATAAAGAAAAAGAAAAAAATTTGAGTCAACATGGAGGCCTAAATGCCACCAACACTTTGCATCATCCCCAAATGTCAAAACTAAAGATACAACAAAGAGAAGTAGATAACTCATAGAGAAAATGTAGACATATAAGCTCATATTTTGAGGTACCAACAAAGTAACTTGTGTCCTTCAGTAGGGTACAACATTAAAAGACAATCACAGGGGAGCATAGACAAACATGTTTTAATTTATTTACCATAAGAGGGGATTTCCTTAGTGATCATCCATAATTAGATCATCATCCTCCCAATCTTGATCATAGGGGAAGGGAGGCTCAGCCTAAAGAGGAACAGATGCAAGGGTAGCTCTAGGTGCCTCACCAATAGCTAGATCCAAGGATAATATTGCCTCAACATTCTCATCCAGAAGCTTCATTGATGAAAAATTCAATGATCATGTGAAGATTGTTGAAAATGTGTGTGACTCCACTCAAGGAAAGGTAGATGGAACTATATTTTCAACCTTTTTGAAAGGAGTAGTGGTAAATTTAGGAGAACGTGAACCCTTCTCAACTAAAATAATACCACAGAATTTGGGCACTAGGCCCTGCTCAAGCTTTCTCTTAAACAATAAAAGAGATTCTTTCTTATCCATTATAGCGGGCCTAAGGACTGATGAATAGGTTTTTTGTGTGTTTATATGAATTTATAGATTTGTCTAAGACTTCATCAATTACTATGGCTATGTCTTTTATTTTCAAAGACTTGGTACTTTTATATGATTAAGGATACTTTTATGCTACAATACCATATATATATATATATATATATATAGTCTGAAGTATATTCATGTGGCAATCTATGGATTGAATGCGGTGGAATTTATATTAAATATTATATAAATAAATGTTTATCTCCTAACCGGGTTTTACAACATTTAGTGGGATGGTTTTCCATATCTCTTGTGGCTATAAGTGTGCAACTTCATGCAGCCAAAGAACTAGTCAAGTGTTGACATAGTCTTCAGAATTCAAAACATCACTATCAACTTTTTCAATCTTGAAAACTTATTCTACGTTATATTAATAGGGACATAATAATTTCATACTTTCAAATAACATGTGTAAAGGCAATTAAACTATTTTTAATTGATTGAAGATTCATAGTAATGATAGGATCTCTTTAGTACATGTTGTCTTTATTATCAGTCGATCTTCTCCTAGATCTAGAGGCCTCACCTCGCATGCATGTATGGTTGACTCTTTCAGTATTGAAAGAGTAATCCTTAAAGGGATGTGAGGATGTTATTTTCCTTTTTTCAACAATATACAGTTATTATAGTTAATTTTGCATATTTGTATTTTGTCAATATGGATTAATGGATGATTAATAGAAAGAGTGTTAACCAGTCTATTTTATTTTTTAAGTAAAAATAAGAGTATCTCAAGGGGGCCCACTTGATGTACATCTCCAATTTATTTCCTTTAAGGAATTATAGTGTAGCGGTTAGATAGTGCAATAGTGTTGTTGTATGTAAAATACCTACATGAAACATTATATCAACTAATATCAAGTTAAATGTTAAAGATCTATGATATTTGAATAATTAAACTCAAAATCCTTGAAATCTTCTCATGGTTCTCTATCTAGAAAGACTAAATTTATGCTCTCAACTGCAAAAGCACTCCTAAAGAGGCAATATGTAGAATGAGATAGATGAATAAAGATAAATGTTATGATGTACATGCTTGATTTGATATGAATTTACAATTATGATCCTAAGATGAATTCAATTATGCTAATTATGAATGAAAAATTCAATAAAATATCATTAATATGATGCTAATGGATGTAAAGTGGTGATTTGCGTTAAGAAATGCATAGTATTTATAGGATTTTCCAATGGTAGGGCATGAGTTTGATTAACCATAGTCAAATCATGGTTGAGGTTAAGGTTGAGTGATGTATCCCCTTTGAGTGGACAAGATTGATCCATTTAAAATGAGTAGTCAAGATAACAAAGCCTTGAAGTGATCCATGTGCTCTCAATCCTTCTTTCCCATTGGTTGAATTGATTTTGTCTTGTGCTGGTTGGTGAGGGAAATTAGGATTTATTCAAATCAAATCTTTAATTATATTATCCATATATGAGAATTAAATGGGTTGGATTTAATTAATTCAATGAACTATATAATCAATTGGTTATATCAATTACATAGTGATTTATTTTTCAAATTTAATTAATCTAAATGGTTTGAGTTTAATTAATTAAATGCTTTGATAATTAATCAATGATTTTGACTTCATTTTATCTCTTTGACTTTCATTGACCAATTTAAGGTGTATACAAATGCCCATCTTTGAAGCAATGAGTGAAGCATGTTGTTTCAAAGGATACTTGATGCTTGATGTCTTGATGTCTATTTTGATGTATGATTTTGTGATGTAGTAGCATCAATGAAGACCCCTAGGTGCATGGACAAACAAAGCATGAAGGAACTCCAGAGGACTATCTTGCTTGTCAATTGGGATATATTGAAACCAATAATGAAGATGTGTAATGATCAATTTGGATAAACTTGTAAATCTCCTAAAGGTCCTGGTAAGGACCTTAGGAGCAAAATATTGTAAAATGAGCCATGATGAGCTCTAAGGGTCAAAAAGGGTAGATTAGGATTTGATTAAGTTAATTTTATCCTTTCATGTAAGATCCACCAATTTTTATTGGTTTGGGAAAGTAAAATGCAATAATTTTAAAGTTAGAAATTTAAAATTCAAATCCCAACGTCTAGTTGAGGATTTGGTGGGAAATTGGGTTTTGGAGTTGTTTAGGAGATTCTAAACCACCCAACTGATTGGGATCAGTTTGGGAAGTTGGGGGATGGTATTTAAAACTTTTTTGAATCCCTTTTGTAAAGGGAAGAAGGTCTGGTATGTTGGTTGTATTTCTTGTTTTGGCAGTTTTCCAGGTTCCCTGTTCTTTTCTCTATGATCTGGTCTTTTATTCAGATATCTTTCATTCCTTTTGGTTTATTTGTGTCAAGTTTTTAGGTTTTCAAGTCTTAACCTGTCTCAATTTGCAAAAAACCCTGAAAACCCTTAGCCTTTCAAGTGTTAAAGGTTAAAAAAAAAACAAGCCCTAAGTCATGACGTTTCTGTTTTGATGTTGCTTTTTCAGTCCACTTAAGTCATGTGTTTTAATCAAATCGCTTTGTCGTGTTACTCCAAACGAATATTCCATTATCCTTCCTGACTTGGCATTTTTCTTTTGTCGCGCAGTCTTGTTTAATTTCAGTATATTCCTTTGGCATTACGAGACTCTACGATTTCTTCATGTCGTGTGGTCGTGAGATAACTTTGTAATAAAGCATTATGCAGAGGGAACCCACTAATTAGTCGCGTGATTGCAAGATGTTTTCTGTAGTCAAAGAAATATTAAGAGACTTCATGATTACCTTTTGTCGCTAGATCACTAAATGAGCTTAAAGTAATATGTAATGCAAGGCCTTTAGTCGTGCAGTCTCCAGAAAAGAAGCCGGTTAAGTTCAAACTACCGAGACTTGGCGACTAACCGTCTGAGGTTTAGCGCAAAGCATAGTCGGGTTGTCGCCAGTTACAGAGTGATGACTCAGTTTTCCATTGTATAGAAAGAGAACGAATGACTTTGTGACATGTGTCATAAGGCAAGTGGATAATAAAGGTTTATCGCATGGTCGCCAGAATGAGAAAATTGAATCAGTGACAACGAGACTAAGTGCTTTTTATTTTGTCGTGATGTCTGAGAAAGATTTAAGGGTATATAAGAACATTTGGCAATTATGCGATGGCTGTCAAATAAAGAGATCAGAGGATCTAACGGTGGTCGCGAAGTCTGAGAATAAAAGTGCTCGAAGGTAAAATTCCTCCCGACTGGGCGATTAAGGTTTGTCACGCAGTCGTCAGATGAGAAAAGGGGCACATGTAACCTGTCATAATACTCAGATCTTGTATTCTGCGATCGGGCGACTAGGTATAGTCGCATAGTCTTGATATGAAACAGAAACATTTGGTGACTAAGGTATAACTGTAAAGGGTTAAAGGTAATGGTTAGTCGCGTGGTCTCAGAAAGGATGAAGAGTTAGTGTTAACTATGCGCGACTATGATTTTTGCAGTGTCGCGTGATCACCAGATGGTGACATGGGTTAGCCAAAGGAAAGATAGTGTATTGTCGCCATGTCTCAGGATAAACCATGGGTTAGTGATTGAGGTCCACGATAAAGAGATTATATGCAGTCGTGCAGTCGCATGATCCCAAAATCTAAAAAATGGCAGCAGTTTTTGATGTGACAGCATGAATCATTCAGTAACCAATCGGGGGCTTGTATTTTGATTGCTGTGCAGAAATAGTAGCTAAGATGTAAGACAGTTAGCGAATCACAGTGCAACATGTTAGTTCATTTGAATATTATAAGGTTGTTCCAAGGATTCAATTTTAAAAATTTGATTTCCTGTCAAGCTCATGGAACTACGGCTAGGTTTTCATTCAAGTTCACAGTATGGCGAATTAAAGATAGAACTGATGTTTTCAAATTATGAGCAGCGTACTTTGAATGATGGCTATAAGGAGTTGATGGTGCATTCATTTTCATTCACCGAGTTTTCAGATTTTAGAGCCCAAGTGTTAAGTTTTCAGAAAGAAGAGGTATTCTGCGCAGTTTGCAGTATTTCCAGAGTTGAACAATAGGTTCTAAGTCTCAAAAAATTGTACACAGGATGGTCAGCCAATCTTAGAGATTAATTTGCTTTAGTATCAATAAGGAGTAAGAGATTCAAGGTATTGTAAGTATGAGCGGGGTTGTTAGTGTTGCTTTGACAAGTGGAGGAAGTGAGGAAGAGAAAAAGGGAAAAGTGAACTACTCAGATGAATTCCTCCATCTCCTGCCTGGTTCAACACAGAACAAGAAGGCTAATGCTAATGTCCTCATTGATGAGTATAAAGACATTCGAGATGTTGTGACTCTAGGAACAACAGGTTTTTCCCTCTTCAATTATTTTTATAAGAATTCTGATAAGCCCATCCCAGTATCAAACCCTTGGACCTGTGATTTAGCTAGGTTACTAGTTCCTAATGTATTCCTAGATGTAGACTTGTTCTTAGACCTAGCCAATCACTATGATTCTTTATCTAAGACCATCAGGAGGGATGATGGCACTGCCCTATTAATTTTGAATAGAAATTCATTTATGCAAGCCTTCGGCTTATACAGCACCATGTCTACCAAAATTGACATGACAAAGCAAAAATAGAGGTATACTTTGAAGCCTGGGGTTGCTAGGAATCAATTTCTAAAACATATGCTAAAACAAGTGAAAAATTATTTAGATCCTATGTCAGGGGACAGCCCATATTATTACAAGGATCTACACTTATATATTAAGTATGCTGCATATGCCCTGTGTAGAGTGTTGGGGATAGATGGTGATGTAGAGAAGATAGATGCAGGAATTCTGATGATGGTGTTGGACCTACAAGAGGTCCACTCTAACACCAGTTATGATTATATTCAGCACATCATAGATGAAATGCATGAGGGTTTCATTGCAACCCAGAAGAGATTGAAGAACCCAAAGG
>MU225035.1:702395-717081 GCA_018584345.1 Thuja plicata | reverse complement strand
AAGAACAAACAAACTGAACTCAGTAAGGACTCATGTCAGCAGGACAGTGTCCATTTTAGTGATTCCTTGAAGAGTGAATCATTAGGTTATCCCTCCTACAATAAAAGGAAGAAGGATGAAAATCCTTATCTCACTAGTGTATGTTGTTAAAACCATAGCCTGGCTTGTAGTACTTTGTTTTAAATTAGTTATTGCAATCTCTCGAGTATTATACAAGTTATTACCGTGAGGTTTTTAGCACATAACCTGTGAATGAAACAATCCACTAAATAAATAGACTAAGATATCAGTAATCTTTAAAAGGTAAAACTTGCCTGAGTCTGTGGAGCTCAAAAATGAAGAAGGATCTTATCCAATCCTTAGAAATTAGTCTTTCTCTTGCCTAAAAGAGGTTGCAACTGAGTATACAAGGTATACTGTCATCATTAGGTAAGTTTTGCAAGAAAAAGAGCTAACATGGTACAGACTGGTGTTGAAGGAATTTTGGAATATATCCATTTCAAGCAATAAATAGTGAATTTCTTGCATTTTTGTGTTCGACATTGGATGGATCTTTGACTTCAAGCATTGGATAGATATTTTTGAATGTTAATAATTTAATTTTTAATCCATTCCAAGTAGTTTTGAATTAATTTAAATCCCTCAAGGTTGACTGTAACGTGACAGTCCTTGTTTGGGCAAGGGTTTCATTAATGGAATCTTGATTCATCCCCATGCCATGGACACTGTGGTTGGGGAATGAATCAATTAGCTGTATGGTATTGTAATAACACCTTATAATGTAATAAAAATCCATATTTGTAGGGTAAGCCATAGGGGAAGTGTTGACTGTATGAGAATTGATGAAGAAATGGTGCCATGGCTATAGCAGCCACTAAACTACCTTATGGAGAGGGGTATTTTCTGACTTGGAATGTCTCAGAGAGATGATTTTGAACAAACCCTTGATTTGAAGATCCTAAAGAGAGCCTAACTGGGTATTGGATATTTTTTGAAGTCTTGGAATGAATCCAAGTGGATTTTCCTTAGTTTTTGACCATGTTGAGTCACTGTTGAGAGTTTTAGGTCTTTGTGATAAGACTAGTTGATACTTGCTTTAGGAATTGGACAATTATTTAGCCTTAACCAGGGGTATAGTGGGTGGAAGGTCTATTTGGTAAAAAAAAACCTAGGTCTAGGTTGGAGTATGTTGAAGAGCTCTGAAAAGGGTATTTGAATCTAAAATTTGTTTGAAAAGTATTTTGGGAATGTTGGGAGGAAAAATCTATTTTCTGTCTCTGTTGACCTACAAGGAAATCAATTAGGCCTTGAGGATAGTTTTGAAGTTTGGGATTTTGGATGTTGTGAATAACCTCAAAAGTGATTTATTCTTGTTGAATCTAAATTTTTTATGCCCTTAAAATTCACCTTGGCCTTTGTGAAGGTATTGGAGTCATTTGGGTTTGTTTGGGCTATTTGTGTACCTTAGGGGCTAGTAGGGTTGTAGTGTTCAAGCCTCTCAAACTTGAATATTTGTTGTCATCTATCCACCACCTCCATTTTCCACTCTTCATCAATTGGTATCAAATCATAGGAGTATCCTAGGGTGAAGGAGAATAATCCTTTGAAGTCTTTGGTGTACCGGTTCCATTGTTGAATCCTTGGAGTACCTATCCCTCCTTGTGTGTCCCAGTGTAGAAGGTGTGATTGAAGATGTCAGAAGGTGAAGGAGATGAGATCCCTTAGAGGTTCACCAATGCAGAACTTACTAAACTTGTGAGGGAACAAATGGCAGACAATAAGAAATTGAGAGAAGAAGTGGGAAGATTGACAAGTCTTGTGAATAGATATGAACAAAGAGAAAAACATGGTGGTGAAGAAGCATTTACTATAAGGGAGGAACCATTGGATCCTGAAGATGCAAGGTTATAAAGGATCTTGAAGGAAATAAGAGTTGGTGAGTCGAAAGTAAGAGTTGAACTTCCTATGTTTGATGGGAGGATGGATGATGAGTTTCTGCTTGATTGGTTCAGTGCCCTGGAGAATTGTTTTGATTGTGACGATGTTGAAGAGAGGATGAAGGTGAAGATAGAAAATTATAGGTTGAAAGGAAATGATTTATTGTGGTGGGATAACCTAAAAACTAATAGGATAAAGAAGGTGTTAGTAATAACTAAGAGGGGGGGTGAATTAGTGGCCTCAAAAATATTCCAATTAATCAACCCAAAAACTTAGTACCACAATATTAAGCCTCTAGTTATGTTCAGTCCTATAAGATGAATGCCTTCAAATATATTTATTAAATAACTACTGCTTGGAGCTTTTTGTTAAACCTTATTCTTTATGTTTACCGAATAGCAGTCTTTCAATTTACCAAAAAATAGTAAATTAGAGTATACCGATCAATCTAGATTAGCTATGTGTAATGAAAAACACTAAAGTAATGATTCATAAACACATTGACACATGTATTTTTAATGTAGAAACCCTGTTAAGGGAAAAACCACTTGGGACCGATAACCCAAAATTTTCACTCTTTTGAAGTGAGCTTGGTGAAGAGCCAAACCTGTTAAAGGTTACAAACACACTATTAGGTGTGACCTTATTAGAGGATTTAAAAGATTAGTTTGTCACTTGATATCAGGAATTTCTATGCTACCTTCCTTGTCCAAACTCTTCTAGTTTGTCAAATGCTATCTGGCATCTCATGCTATCTTCGTGATCAAACTTTTTGATACTCCTTGGGATGTATCTCAGTATAGAAAGGATCTTTAAATCCTGCTTGGTTAAGAGACTTTCTGAATCAATGGTTAAACTGAAACAATATGATCTATTCACATATACAACTTATACTTGCAGATTTTCATATTTATTGTAAGCTCATTAAACCAATCTGATCAATACCTTTTCTCCACTCTTGTTCTGCTCGGTGATGCTATGCTCTATTTCTCGGTGTCCAAAAAAATATTTAGCTCTTTCCTCAACTTGATTTATCAAGACTGTATGAATTTGTTCTTCATCAGTTTCTCTCCACCATCATCTTTTTCATTCACTCCCCTTAATTCGTAATGAATTAAGTTTGTCTCTTTATAGAGATGATATCATCGTTTCTAGGTTCTTGATTTTCTTGATCTTGGCATAATCCACAATCTTAGCCAATCTGATTTAAAGCATAACTTCAAGTTTTATCTCATAGAAATATTCTTTCCAACTGGACAAAATAGCTTTAAATCCTTTACTTATCTTTGTCTTTATCTTTTTGATGAAGACAATGATAACTACTAGTTAAGTCTATATTTAGCTCTACCAGCTAGATATTTTGTCATTTTTAAACTCCTGTTAAATTTTATATTTTAACTCTCTGATAGCTTTGGTCAAAACTTCAGTTCTCCTTAGGCTTCTCCATCAGGGTTGTCTGTCACTCAAGTTACACTATGATTCTTGCCGTCAGGTATACTCGTGATTATGCTCATTGGGTTTCTTTCTTGGGCATCACTGTGACTTAAATTTTGGTGATCTCTGTCCATTGGGTTCCACTAGTCGTCAGTGTTTGAAGTCACATAGTGAATGCTTGTCTTTTATGCATTATTGAAATCATAATCTTTATCTCTCTAATTCTCTGAAGTCTTTGACACTTTGATTATAACCAATTAGATTATATCAAGTTGACATCAATGACAATGTAATCCATTAACTGATTTAATGTCTTGTATTATATTTCTACATTTCAGTGATCAACTTAACATCTTCAAACATTCAATCAGTTACATGTCAACAATCTCCCCCTTTGGTGTTGATGGAAACACACTACATTATCATACTATACTATTACTAATACAATATGAAATATAACAGTTTCATCAATCTTTCCTATTGTAACTATTACAAATGTCTGGCTTTCGGTAAGCTCAAATAGCTTAGATTTTTTTCTTGCAAAGTGGGTTTCTTTAATCTTCAATCCCTTCATTGGATAGATGTAGCATCTTCTATCTTTGTTTTGATGTGCTTTGCCTTGAATTTTCCTCTTTTTGATAATCTCTTTTTCTTTTGACAGCAATCTCTCCCTTTTTATGAACGCTCTCCCTTTGTTACTTCTCTCCCTTAGATGGATATTTCATATGCAATCAATCTCTCCCTTGGAATATTGATTAACTCTTCCTTTTGATTCTTAGGAACTTCTCTTCATGGATAATGATATAATATTTTCTGATCAATGAGATAATCTCTCCTTTATGATAATGAATCTCTCTCCCTTATGATAATGAGATAATCTCTCCCTTTGACAACATTGCCAAACAAGTTTCTTCTATATCATCTTTCATCCCTTTATATAATATATTCCTTTAATTTCCCTATCCATCAGTAATATAATGTCTCTGGTATTGGGTGCAGACCTGTACCTTTTTGTGTACATATGTAGTTGTTGTTGTTCCTCTCAGTGTTTGCATCAACATGAATGATCTTCTAATTATGTGTAGGCTGATGCAACCTCCTAGTCAGCCTACTGGTTGATAGACTAGGGTTGGACCCCTTGTCTCTATCTTAGGTACTCAAATGTATCTTTTGGTAATGGCTTGGTGATTATATCAGCTAATTGTTCCTTTGATTGAACATATTCCAGTATAACCTCCTTTTCTTGTACTTGTCCTCTCAGATAGTGATACTTGATTGCAATACGCTTAGTCTTAGCATGCATGACTGGATTTTCATAATTCTCTTGACAACAGTCACATGTGATTCTTTGGGATTAGCAGAAAATATTGCAAGTATTCCAACTACATGTGCTATATCTGGTCTGGTATGAACAACATACATTAGTTTTCCAATCATTGATCTATACAAGGTCTGATTTACCTCATTTGATTTCTCTTCTTTTTTTAGCTTACATATGGTTTCCATAGGTGTTCCAACTGGTTTGGAATCTTCCATCTTGAATATCTTCAGCACTTCCTTGATGTATTTGGACTAGGTGATATATATGTCTACATCTTGTTGAAGAATCTATAGACCAAGAAAGAATTTGATCTCCCCAAACATAGACATATCAAATTCTTTTTTCATTTAATTAGCAAAGGATTTTCATAACATTTCATTTCCCCCAAAAATGATATCATCAACAAAAATTTCAGTAATCAGAATATTACCATTGGTGTCTTCTTTTAAGTACAAATTGTTATCTTCACTTGTTCTTACAAATTTAATGCTAATGAGATAGGAGTGAAGTCTTTTATACCATGCTCTAGGTACTTGTTTCAATCCATACAAGGCTTTGTGTAGTCTACATACCATGTTTCTCTTGTCTGGATCAACAAACCCTGCTGGTTGTTCAATGTATACCTCTTCTTCTAGTATTCCATTTAGGAATGCAGATTTGACATCCATCTGGTATACCTTGAATCCTTTGAATATAGCTTAAGCAAGTAAGATTCTAACTCCTTCTAGTCTAGCAACAGGTGCAAAGGTTTCTCCATAATCAATACCTTGTTCTTGTGCATACCCCTTGCATACTAACCTTGCTTTGTTTCTTGTGACCTCTCAATTCTCATTCATCTTGTTTCTGAATATCCATTTAGTACCGATGACATTCTTGTCATGTGGTCTTAGTACTAGTGTCCATGTATTGTTCTTCTTGATATGTTCTATTTCTTCATTCATAGCACTGACCCATTCTTCATTCTCAAGTGCAGTATTAACAGATTTAGGCTCAAAATCACAAAGTAAATATCTAGTGTTTAGTGACTTACTTCTTGTTCACATTCCATCCTTCTTGTCTCCTATGATTTGATTCTGTGGATGATGTCTTCTGACATACTTGGCAAGTTTCAGTTCAGCTTTGTGTTCATCATTTTGATCATCTTCTTAACCTTCATTCTGATCTCCATTGCTCGAAACATCATCTTGAGAATTTTCTTGATTTTTAGTAATTGCAGCCTAATACTCGGGTGCAATGTTCAGTTGCTCAAGAGTGATACATTGTTGCTCAGGTAGAGTGTCAGGTTCTATATAAACAAACCTATTGTAGTCCTCTTGCTCTTTTCTACTTTCCTTATCATTATTTTATGCAAATTCATCTATTTTCACACTTTCACTTTCAATGATCTTGTTAGATGACTTGTTAAGACATTTATAATCCTTTCTTTTGGTTGAATACCCTAGAAAGATACCTTCTTCACTTTTGGAGTCAAGTCTTCTATTTCTATCATCTTTCAAGATATAATATTGACTACCAAAGATTTTGAATTAACTTACATTTGGTGTGTGACCATACCAAAGCTCATAGGGTGTCTTCTTTGTGTCCTTCTTCAATTGTACTCCATTTAATGTGTAGATAGCAATACTGACAGCTTCTCTCTAGAAATTTTGAGTGATGTTCTTCTCAATCATCAATGTTCTTGCACAATCAACAATTGATCTATTTCTCCGTTCAGCAATTCCATTTTGTTGTGGTGTTCTCGGTGCAGAAACCTATCTTTTAATTCCATGCTCATTGTAATAGTTAGTGAATTCATCTAAAATAAATTCCCCTCCTCTATCTGACCTTCAGCATTTCAATTTATTTTCACTTTGTTTTTCTACCATAGCCTTATACCATTTAAACATCTTGAATGCTTCTGGTTTATCTTTTAAGAACATAAATGTCATCATTCTAGAATAATCATCAATAAAGAGAATAAAATAGCTATCTCCATAGTAACTCTTTGTCCTCATGGGTTCACATATATTAGTATGGACTAATTCTAGAATTGCATTAGATGTATGGGTTTTACTCTTGAAACTAGAATTTGGCATCTTATCTTTTTGACAGTTCTTGCACATGATATGCTCAGGCTTATTCATTCTTGGTAAGCCTCTAACATTCTTTTTATTTCTTATCTTTATCATGTTGTCAAAATTCACATGACACAATATTTTGTTCCACAACCATATGTCTTTGTTTCTAGCCATTAAACAAGTGGTGTTAATGTCATCAAGATAGAAAAGGTTAACTTTTGTCTGCTCACCAGTTTTGATCAACCTTCTTGATTCATTGAAGATCTTTGCCTTCTTATTTTAAAATGCTACTATGTGACCTGTATTGTTCAGCTGTGAAACACTTAATAGATTATAATTCAGTCCTTTTACCCAGTAAGAATTTTCACATTTGATCAGGTTATTCAACATTATAGTTCCTTTACCTTCAACTAGACAAGGTGTATCATTACCCATTCTTACTGAACCACCATTATAGTATTCAAAAGTCTCAAACTTTTGTTTATCACTAGTCATATTGTGAGTGCAACCACTATCTATAATCCAGACATCATTCTTACTAACCTTAGATATGAGTGCAGTTTCTACATACCTTTCTTCTTCTTCGTCTGAATCATCCTTCATGGCTACAAATACCATCTTAATGTCTTCCTCTGATTCAGTGTCAGTGTCATCATCTATGTTCTCAGCTAGGTAACAAACTTTCTTCCCTTTTTCCTTTTAGTCTTGGGTATCTCTTTTGTCAGATTGTCAGTTGCTTCGGTAATCTCTGTTATCACCTCTATCAAACTTCTTCTCATATGATCTATCATTACTTCTATCATCTTTTCTTCTATTTGGACATCTTGCAGCAAATTTTCCAACCTCTTTACAATTAAAACATACAAGTGGTAATTTACCTTTGTATATACCTTTGCCTCTCTGCAGTCTTCTTGCCATTAGTGCTTCAATCTCATCAAGTCCTTGATCCTCAGTATCACTTTCACTATCATTTCTAATAGCATGTCTATGACTTGAATTACTTATTTTTAAAGAATATTTGAATGCAGATTCAATAGATGGTAAGACACTATTATCAAAGTTATTCATCTTAAATAAAATCATTTTACCAATCATACTATCTAGAGTAACGGTATTGTTTGCAACTGTTCTCATTTATTGAATAGCAGAAACTCTAATAGCATATACAGGTAGTAAGGTTCTTAAGATTTTACTTACCATTGTCTCCTCTTCAATTACACCTCCAACTCCTAAAAAAGCATTGACTACCTCTTTGATTCTGTAGCTATACTGAGTGATATTTTCTCCTTCTTTTATCCTTAGGTCATCAAACCTCCCTCTTAGGATTTCTTCCTTGGCTCTTAGTACATTAGCATCTCCTCCATGTACTAGCTTCAACTTATCCCACATTTTCTTTGCAGAGGTGCAAGTTTTCACATCTTTAAACTCAGCATCAGAGAGTGATGAGGCAAGTTCTATCATCATGCAATTATGCTCATGCTTTTCTCTTAATTTCTCAAGAGGGTGAAGTCCTCAGGAAACACATATTCAATATCAAGGTGTTGAGTAACATCATTACTAATACCTGATAGGTGGGGTCTTATTCTTCTTTGCCATGACACAAAGTTGTCTTTATTCAACTTGAGCACATCTCTTATGTTCATCTTGTGATATTTTGCTTGAGTTGTTAAACTCCCTTTCTAAGCACACAAACTTTGATACCAATTGTTAGTAATAATTGAGAGGGGGGTGAATCAGTGGCCTCAAAAATATTCCAATTAACCAACCCAAAAACTTAGTACCAAAATAATAATCCTCTAGTTATCTTCAGTCTTATAATTATTAAATAACTACTACTCAGAGTGCTTTTTTAAACCTCATTCTTTGTGTTTACCAAATAACAGTCTTTCAATTTACTAAAAAATAGTAAATTACTTAAAGTATACCGATCAGTCCAGATTAGCTATGTGTAATGCAAAACACTAAAGTAATGACTCATAAACACATTGACACATGCATTTTTAACATGGAAACCCTGTTAAGGGAAAAACCACTTGGGACTGGTAACCCAAAATTTTTACTCTTCTGAAGTGAGCTTGGTGAAGAGCCAACCCTGTTAAAGTTTACAAACACACTATTAGGTGTGACCTTGTTAGATTATTTAAAAGACTAGTTTATCACTTGATATCAGGCATTTCTATGCTATCTTGCTTGTCCAAACTCTTATGGTTTGTCAATATAGAAAGGATCTTTAAATCCTGCTTGGTTAAGAGACTTTATGAATCAATGCTTAAATTGAAATAGTATGATATGTTCACATATACAACTTATACTTGCACATTTTTAGATCTATTGTAAGCTCATTAAACCAATCTAATCAATATATCTTTTCAATACCTTTTCTCCACTCTTGTTCTGCTTGGTGATGCTATGCTCTATTGCTCGGTATACGTAGAAATCTTTATCTCTTTCCTCAGCTTGATTGATCAGGACTGTATGAAGTTTTTCTTCATCAGTTTCTCTCTAGCATCCTCTTTTTCATTCACTCCCCTTAATTCATAATGAATTAAGTTTGTGTCTTTATAGACATGATATCACTATTTCTAGGTTCTTGATTTTCTTGATCTTGACGTGATCCATAATCTTAGCCAATCTAATTTAAAGCATAAATTCTTGTTTTATCTCATAGAAATATTCTTTCCAATTGGACAAAATATCTTTAAATCCTTTACTTATCTCTAGCTTTATCTTGTCGATGAAAACAAAGATAACTACCAGTTAATTCTATATTTATCTCTGCCAACTAGATATTTTGTCATTTTTGAACTCCAGTTAACTTTAGTGTTTTAACTCTCTGATAGCTTTCTTCAACACTTCAGTTCTCCTTGGGCTTCTCCTTTGGGGTTGTCTATCCATCAAGTTACACTGTGATTTTGGCCATCGGTTATGCTTGTGATTTTGCTCGTCGGGTTTCTTACTCAATAATCACTGTGACTTAACTTTCAGTGATTTTTGTCCATTGGGTTCCACTAGCCGTCGATGTTTGAAGTCACATAGTGAATGCTTGTCTTTTATGCATTACTGAAAGCATAATCTTTATCTCTCTGAGTCTCTAAAGTATTTGAAAATTTTATTATAACCAATTAGATTATATCAAGTTGGCATCAATGAAAATACAATCCATTAATTGATTTAATGTCTTGCATTATCTTTCTGTATTTTGGTGATCAACTTAACATCTTTAAACATTCAATCAGTTACATGTCATCATAAGGGTTGGAAAAATATTTCTTCTTGGCCAGGGATGATGGAGAAAATGAAGGACAATTTCCTTCCTAAAGATTACAAGGTGCAGCTCTTCAAGAGGATGCAAGGTTTGAAGCAAAAGGACATGGATGTCCCTAAGTGCACTGAGGAGTTTCATAAAATAGACATCAGGGTAGTGCATGATGAGGATGTAGAGGAAAAGGTTGGTAGATACCTTGGTGGTTTGAGGTATAACATACAGGATGAGATGAGCATGGATACTCCTAGGACATTGGAGGAATGCTTCAATTTAGAAATGAAGGTTGAAGATAAATTGAAGAGAAAACAAGAAAGTCAGGGTAATGGAAGAGGAAAATCCATTAAAGGAAGAGGAGGCAGGTCCAATGAAGGAAACATACACAATTTTGATGACAAGAGAAAGGAATTTGTTGGTGACTCTAATCCTAAAGGAGGTAATAGGTATGGCAGGGGTAATGGTGTCTTCACACGTACATGCTTCACATGTGGAGAAGTAGGCCATCAATCCTAAAAGTGCCCTGAGAAAGGAGTGGATTTCAAGAAGGTGGAGAAGAGAGTCACCTTAACCCAAGGACAAGAGGAGGAAAAGCAGTCCTATAATGCAGATCCAATCTTGGAGGGTGAATTCTTGATAGTGAGAAGAGGAATGCAGCAGCAAAAGGAAGTAAAAGCATCCATCTTTAGGAAAAATTGTATGAGAAATGTTAAGATTTGTAAGATGATAATATAATTTGTTTCCTTTGACAATTTTGTGTCATATGAAATGGTTAACAAACAAGGATTGAAGAAGTTTCCAATTGATAAGCCATATAAGGCATCTTGGGTAAGTGATGCTCAAAACATTGTTGTAAGGGAGCATGCCATAGTTGAATTCTTTATAGGGGAATATAAGGATAAAGTTGTATGTGATTTCATCCCTATGACATGTTTCCATGTAATCATTTGAAGGCCTTGGCAAGCCTCTAGGAACATAATTCATTTTGGTTCATCTAATGTCTATATGGTGCATAAAGATGGTGTGAAATTTCATTTGAATCCTTTACCGGGTGATGACATGAAGAGGATTGTTTGTTTTGGAAAAAAAGGAGTATGTGAAATTGTAGGGGTAGAGGAAGAGTCACCATGATGGGACTAGTTTACATCCTAAGTCATCTCTTATGGTCTTGAAGAATGGCATTGATGAAGACAAAAATTAGAATTCTAAATGCAAGAGGACAGTGACTAAGAATGGATTATTGATAGGTACACTATGGTGTCCTCTAATGCAAAATATAAACAAGGATGTGAGTCTATCCATGATGGATAAGGCCAAGGGTATATTTGATCCTCTACAAAATGTTAATAATTCATTTGATGGAGCAATACATGACTGTCCACAATCAACAAGGAGCAAGGTTGCCATTGATGGTAACAAGTGCCCAAATTTATTTTTTGATCTTAACGGTTTGATTACAGGTGAACTTCATAAGGAGAATCACATATCACAAGTACCATGAAGTAGGAAACCATCTAGGAGGATGGGAGGCTTAAGGACAAGGATCATTGGCTCTTGGGACAAGATCTCTTTTAAAGGTGGGGTGTATGATGGAGGAGCATCAATGAAGACCCCTAGGTGCATGAAGAAATAGAGAATGAAGGAACTCCAGAGGACTATCCCACTTGTCAATTGGGATATATTGAAACCAATAATGAATATGTGTAATGATAAATTTGGAAAAAAAATTAAATCTCCTAAAGGTCCTGGTAAGGACCTTAGGAGCAAAATATTATAAATTGAGCCATGGTGAGCTCTAAGGGTCAAAAAGGGTAGATTAGGATGTGAGGCCTCACTCTAAACCCCATCGTAGTTTTCCAATTTCTTGCTTATGATAGATTTAGCATATGATACTTTACTTTTGATGCATTATTAGACATTATGGACTTTATGCTTTATGTCACGGATTTGATTATTTTGGATGCATGGACATATGATGCCTTATGATGAACCTTATGGACTTTATTATGTTTTCTATTATGGACATTTATTTTGAGACTATCGATTCATAAACTCATTATGATTATATTATGGTTATTGAAGAGATTTGGATTTATCTGATTTAAATATTGAATTTCAATTTATTGCAATGTGAATTTTACCTTATGATAAATTCTTAAAATGAGAATTATGTAATCTTGTGATCTTTAGTAATAACTTAGTCTATGGATGATGTCCTTACATTCTGAATATTGCTTATCTCTTTATGATATATATTTATTTTCTCAGACTATTGATATTTGAATTGAGTGTGCAAGTGAGAAACCATGGTATTTTATTCAGGGAACCCAAACAAAGGGAATTGTGAACTCAGTTTGAGCCAAGGTTGCGTCTAATGAAAGGCAAAACCTTGTTGTTTTGTAATTTTGTTCGTAAACGTATGTGGATGAGTGTGGTAGCATAATCTTAAAATGTATTCTTAAATTCTTTATTCTTGAGAGTTTCCTAAGTGGATATGACATGGCCTAGTGATGTGTAAATTTTTGTGTGTGTCATTTGAAACTTGTGTTTGTACTTAAGGCCATGACATGTCAACTTGGGAATGGTTGTCCATCTACCTATATTAGTACATTGGTGAATCCCCATATGTATGCCTTGGGTTGGGAGATGGGAGTATGGTCACCTCATTGAATTTTCAAAATTTCTCTTAGAATGGACTTTTAGAGGGGTTTTGGAAGGTCCAGGGGTGTTTTGGGGTCATTTATAGTTAGCCCACTTGTTATACCAATAGTTAAGGGCCTTTTTAAACCTAGGATAGCCCCCATTTTACCATGTGACCCTTCCAAAAAATTGATTTCCCAAGTTGGACGAAAATCAACTCTTGTGAGTCTTGACTTGGGTAGAACACCATTCCATATTAGTGTTATGACATGATTCACCTTTTTGGAAGCCCCTTTCTTAGTTCCATATTTGGTATGGTGTAAGACTGTAGGGAAGAGGGACCAATGAGAAAACTTTTCTTCTCCCCATGAGCATTCTAGAGGGATTTTTAGTGGGGACTCTCCAAGTTGGAGAGTTTGAACACCCACTCCCTAATTTAGGGACATTGCTAGAATTGGAGATCTTGGAAGGAGGGATTTGGCTAAAAGAGAGCTCTTCTTTAACTTTCTTCCTTAAGCTTGGATCTTAGGTTGGTGGACACTATGCAACTCTCTTTTTTCCTCATGTAAACTATGTGTTCTTGGTATATGTTTATTGTTGTGCTTGATGGACTTGTTGAACGCTTTGGATCTTGTTGTTAATGTGTTGATTGAAGTTGTTGCAAGTTTTTCCTTTGTCTTTCTTTGCATGTTTTGTTAATGGGAGTATCAAGACTCACTCACCCTTGGGAGGGAAGAGTAGTCTTGGGGGTGGAGGTGTATAACAGCCCTTGGTGTAGAGTCTCTCCTCAAGGAGGAGAGGGAAAAAGCATGGAGTATGGGCTCCATGAAACCTTCCTCTTTGTTGCTTCATTGGGGGTCATAAGGGCATGTAACTATTGGGTTGTAATTGTGAAATAATGTGTTTTTGACAGTGATGTGAAGGCTAGAATTTTCATGTTTGGGATGGTTTTCTCCCTTGGGTACTTGGTCCACTTCACCCCAAGTTGGATCCTTGAAAGATCCATTGTGTAAGCCTTTAGAAAATGGGAGTTGAATAAAAAGATCTCCATGTTCTTATATTTTTTGTGTTTGTATGTAACCCACCTTTGTTTAGATTCCCCAAGCTCGGGGGTGGCCTCTTAAGAGGCCTAGGTTAGGTGGAGAGCTGCCTCATGGTTTCTCTTTTTCCTTGTTTTGTTCTTGTGTTGTATGCAGATTTGAAGGGTTTGAAGTCACATTTAAAGTTTGGATAGAGACTAGAAGGAAAGAAAATACAGATGTTTTCTTCTCAACACCATGTTATCTTTATGTAAAGAGTCTTATGTTAGCCATGTGGCAAGAAAAGAAAGAGTACAATGTAAAGAGCCTTTAAGGTTGAAGGTTGATTTTACTTGTAGTAGGAAGAAATCATTTCTTTTTCTTGTAATTAAATCTTGTTAGCAATAAAAAAGAAACAATTTTCACTTGTTAGTAAGAAGAAATCATTTTTGTAAGAGAGAATGATAGCAATAAACAAGAAATGGTTTTCTTGAAATTCCTTGTTTGAATATATTTTCACTTGCATTATGAAAGGAATCAAAAGTTCTTTTTTGTTGTATAGCTTATTTGTATAAGTTTTATTTTATTGTGTGAGAGCTTTTTCTTATAAGAGAAATGGATACCATTAGATTGTATTATGATAAATCTGAAAGTTTTTAAAAGAAAATTTCCTTCTTTCAAATACTTGTGTTTTCTCAAATGTAGTCATTAGATTTCAACTTAATAAAAAAATAGACATATGTTAAATCTGATTTTATAATATTACTGCTAATATGTTCAAAAAAAAATTTATATATGATAGGTAAGAGAATTTGACATATATGTGTGTATGTGTGTGTGTGTGTGTGTGTGTGTATATATATATATATATAATTCTCTTACCCATCATATATAAAAAAAATTTTGAACATATTAGCAGTAATGTGTGTGTGTGTGTGTGTGTGTAAATATGTCAAAAAAAAAATAATAATCTACACGTATGTCATATTTTAAGAAAAGAATCTGTTTATATATATAT
>MU225035.1:678222-689000 GCA_018584345.1 Thuja plicata | reverse complement strand
TCGTGGTCCTTATCAGATTTTCACTTCTACCTTCTACTCCACTATGGATGCACTGGGTACTCGACATGTTATGCCCTCTTTTGAGACCTTCTGTGACAGGTTAACTCGTGAGCAGTCCAAGCTTAGTTAGATGGATTCTCTTACAAGTTCACAGTCACAGGCATTGCTTGCCAAGTCATCTCAGCATACACAAAAGCTGAAGCCGAAGTAGGTATCTGATTCCTCTTCTCAGCACTCTACTAGCCCACCATCTTCTTCTAAGAAGGAGAAACAAAAGTCTCAGAACCCCACTTGTTCGTATTATCAGAAGGGGACCCATGATGAGTCACAGTGTTATCAGAAGATATTTGATGGCTATGAGAAACAAATTGCATATTTTCAAGCTCTCCTTCAGAAGAGCACTAATTCCTCTCCATCCTCTTCCACCTCACAGGGGTCTGCTTTTCAGTCTTCTACCTCATCTTTGACATCTGGACAAGATTTTGGATAGGGTCATGCATTACGGGAATCTGTTGCATCCCCTTCACAGGTCCCTTGGATACTGGATTCTGGTGCTTCTCACCATATGGCATCTTCTCAGGATTTGTTCTCTTCTTTTGAGACTTCTCCTATTCCTCATATTCTCATGGGAAATAACACTATACAGACAGTCTGCGAGATAGGTTCGGTCAGCATTTAGGATGGCACATTCAATGATGTATTGTATGTTCCATCTCTCTCTGCAAACCTTCTCTTGATTTATCATATTACACGCAGTGGGTCAGGGAAGACAGTTGAGTTCACGGCCGATTCAGCCTTCATCAGGGATAGTGCGACAGGAGGCATTATTGATATAGGGATAGTTGATCATTCCACCCGTCTCTACACCTTCTCTCACTTTGGTCCACCATCTCCAATTTTGGAGCTCAGCTCTCCTCTTTCTATAGATCATCATGCGGTGCAGTCAGGTCACTTGAACCTCTGTGTTGTTCCCAAGACCAGTGTTGTGACTACCATACCACATCCTGAGGCATACTTTTCTCTTCAGCAGGATTCTTCTTCAGCACTGCTTGACCCTCCATCTCCATTCATCGAGCCACTAGGTGAAGTTGTTGAGGATTCTTCAGAGGACACTCATCTCCTCTCTCATGACAGTGTCAGCACACCTGTCGTACCACTTGCATTGGGGATTCCCTTTCAGGATCCTCATGTCTTCTCATTTGAGCATCAGCTCAGCCTTCTAGTGACACCTCATCTTTTGAGGTCACCTCTTCAGCACCCACTGACTTTCACTCCTCTGCATTGGAGTCACAGTGGTTTGTTCTTTGCTCCAGGGGTTCTTTCATTCTAAGGGGGCTTTGGAGCCTCGACCCTCTCTCTCAGGGGGGTTGGCAGCATGCATTGTACTACTGGCTTTGAGAGAGTCTCTTGAAGTCATTACTTTTGTCTTTGCTTGCTTTTACATCTCTTTTTGGAGAGGATTTTTTCCCACTGGGTTTTCTCCTTTGTCTCCGGTTTACAGAGATTTCCTTGTACTGGGTACCTGATCGGGCCTTGTTGCCGGGACCCATTTCTTGCTTTCATAGTTTTACTAGGTCAGCTTTCTCCTTGCGTTCTACTTAAGGGGTGGTGTTAGAGTATAATTACTCTAGTTGCTTTAGCTTCTCTTAGGTGCGTTATTAATTAATCCTTAATTAATAATGTGCAACCTAGTATTTATGTTTTAGGGTTTGTTCACCTTTAAAGGCAGAACTTTGTAATGTTTTTTTCATACTCTTTGAATACATTTTGAGCTCTCACCTTTTGAGCATAGAAGGGTTTCTGCTTTTTCTGTTGTTGGCTTCAATCTTTGCAACAGGTATTTTGCATGCAGGTGTTCTTGGCAAGCTGTGAAGTTGGATTTATCAACTTTTACAGATTCATCCCCATGTTGTGGACAATGTGGTTGGGGGATGAATCAAGTAGGTGTATGATATTGTACTTGTTGAGCATTATTTTGACACAAGCCAACTTGCTAGGATCTCGAGATTTGATTTCCTCTCTTGAAAGAATAACGAGGTTATTCCCAAGGTTCTTCGAGGTTGGGTCACAACCTACTTGGTTACTCAATTGAAGATAAATGTGAATGTTCACGAGGATGCCTTTGCTAGTTCGTTCAAGACATCAAACTGCAAAACACTTTAACTTTTTTTTGGTATTTTCTATTTTAACAAATGGGTGTTTGATAAATAAAATGCAATTTTGTATTTTTCCAAGATGTTAGATTTTTAGAATTTAAAGACGGAAGAGAGTAGAGTAACAAGAAATAAGAAAATGAATAAAAATGAAATCCTATGGATGTAAACCATTTTAAAATCTTCCTTGCGAATTGAATGATGGGAGAGATTTGGAGTAAACCCATGAAGCATAAATCAGACCAAGTCACAATTCACTACCCCATGGATGCAAGTGTTTGGAGAGAAGATGTATTCACTCGTGCAAGATATTCAAAATAGATCAAATCATGAAGCCACCAATATGTGTGCACCCATGAGATGAATTTATTGTTAAGCCCAAAGATGATCTCTTCCATGCATTTTTCATAGCAAGGTAAAGCAAACAACAACAAACTCCAACTAAAGAAATGTGAATTTGAAGCACAATAAACAAGAGGCTCTCTGAAAATAATGAATAATTCAAGCATACATTTAATAATTTCTCATAGGTAGCAGAAATTCACACACCACGAATGAAGCACCAAATGTATGTCTTTATTGTATTAAGAATTTGACCTTTTACATTGATTTATGATTACTATATATAGAGTTTTAACCCACAACTCTAAATTTTGAAGTTAGGGCATCAGAGACTCTAAATTAATAAACATAAACTAAAACTAGAACTTTGTTGAAGGGAAACTACTGCTAACTGATATTAGAAAGCTTGCATGGATTCTTAAATCCATTTACAATCAGTTTTCCCTAGTAAGGAGGATCAAACTTGCAAAGAAGAGAAAGAGAAAAGAAGGAGGGTTTCTTCTGAGAACTTGAAGTCTTCTTCTCAATTCTTGGAGTTTTCCTTGGATTCTTCATCTGGAGGCTCTTTTGGCAGTGGGGACTAGTAAGAGACCCTTAGTCCCTTCAAAAAAAACTCAAGTTAACCATCAATCTGATCTGGAGTTCAACTGGTGTGCAAAAATGTGATCTCGCTGAAAACACCTAGATTTTTGAACCCTGACCTCTACTCTGAAGTTTGCCAAGTACAAATTTGACTAAGTGTGGAACCATATTTGGGACCCCCAAAATTTTAGACTTTCATAGGCCGAAAGACCAAAAAACTAGCCTTTGAAAAATGGCTAAGTATGAAAAATTGTTTCTTCAAAAAAATGGCTAAGTGTCAAAATCTTCATTTTGCAAAATTTGACTAAGTCTAGAAAAAATTTTGGGATTTTGGGGTTTCAAGGTTTCGGGGTTTTGGCACTTTTGGCATTTTGGCATTTCGGCACTTTCGGCACTTTCGGCATTTCAGCATTTCAGGATTTTGGCACTTTGGCATTTTGGCATTTCGGCACTTTCAACACTTTTGGCATTTCGACACTTTCAAGATTTTGGCATTTCGGCACTTTGGAACTTTCGGCAATTTGGGAATTTGCCACTTCGACATTTTGGCACTTTCGATATTTCAAGATTTTGGCACTTTGTATCCTGCATGAAAATGCATTTGTTAGCATCATGTTATTGAAAACAAGAAACTACTCTAAGCCACCACTCTAATGACGATCCAAATTACAAATTTGGACTAGAAAAACTACCCAAACTACAAAACATTATATGCAAAATTAGGTCTACTTGGAGAAGTCATAACTTCTTGCCCCTAGCTCGTAATTGTGAACTATTTACTTTTTTGGAAAGGTCTCCAAGAGTTCTAGATTCATTATTTGGAGGACAAAGCTGAATGGATTCAAGGCCCCAAAATGCCTTGAAGACTTCCAAAATGCAAAAAACTAAAACGTAGAAAAATTCCCAAAAAATACCTTTAACAATTTGAGACTTTGAGCCCACTACACTTTTCTGACTTTCAAAACTTCATAGTCTTAAAGGATCCCAAAATGCAAAAGTTTGAAAACAAAAATTGTGGCTAGCGGCAAACAAATCAAAGTTTCAGAGCGTTGCAACACTTTCAGAGTTTCGGAGGCCGAAACTCTAATGACCCTGAAAGTGCGAGGACTGGGCAAGCTTGAGCCATTTGTGAGGTGTTATTTTTGAAGTTTCAGACTCCAAAAGTTTGAAAACATGAAACTCAAGCCCAAGTAAATTTGAAGGATGCGGGAGGCATCAGGTGTTCAGGATTTTAGGCTTGCGGAGGTCCTAGTAACCCTGCAACTCCAAAAGTCTGAAAAGGGCAAAAATTGACTAAGTCCAAAGTGGACTTCAGCAAACAAAAAACTAACAAAAACTAAACCCTAAAGTTGACCTCTGAAGGAAAAGGACAAAAGGTGACAAAGGAGAAACCTAAAGGGAAACCAAAACTAGCATCCAACTATCAGGAGCACACCGGGGGCCCACAATCTACCTCACCGAGTAGCTGGCCAGGTTTACCCTAAGGACTCCAAACCACCCAAAAAGGGGGGTCCCCATTAGGCCAACTGGCTAAAATGGGGTGTGTGTTGCAGAACCACAACAAATAGCCCAGACAAAAGGAGAAATGGCCGAGGCATTTCTTTATCAGCAAAAATCTTCTAGAAACTCATCTTCCAATAAACCAAACCCTAGTACCACTCATGGAAATATTCTTTTGCCAACTCTCAAAATTGAATTCTTCAATTGTTTCTTCCTATGTATGCACTTGTGTGTTCATTCCTTTGCCATTTGGACAAAGATAACTTAAACAAATATCAGCCAAAACCAACTTTCACAATGTTGACAAGGGCTTCCCGAGAAGAGCTCTGCTGCCAGTCAGGCATCCATAGCCCCAACAAAGTTTCCCCCAATTCCCAATCTAACCTTTCTCTACTGCCAGTCAGGCATCCATAGCCCCAATAGAGATTTATAGAGTCACCCTTCTCTTTCTTCTAACTATATTTGAAGCAAAGATATTTGGAGGATTCTCTCTTTGGAATTATTTCTTCTTTCTTGATTGGTGACCAGTTCGGGCCACTTGTTCTTTTGAGTATGCTACTTCTTGAATTCCTTCATTCTATTGCTTTTGATAAACCTAGGCAGCGCTGAGACTGTGCTACCTTGGTACAAAATTCTAACCACCCTAGTGACCATTGCTTTAAATGATTCATTTTTCTCTCACATTCTTCTCCTTTTCATCCTCTCTTTCATTACTCTTTTTTTTTTAGTCAGGCTGCAGATGGAGAAGGGTCCTAGGACTAGTGGGTACCCATGTCAACATGTTGGTGCTAGCTCTAACTAACAACCATCCAAGAATCCAACATTTCCAATGTCATATTTTAACATATATCTCATGATTTAGGATGATCAACGTTGAACCTCACCTTGGTTGCTAGAAAAAGGTATCACCATTTCTGATCCCCGTGTACAACTTCTTGCAAGATACATCTCTTTAGAAATTTTGACTAAGAAATACCTTTGCCTCTCATCAAGGACCATTTGGGATGGACCACTTGTTGGGAATAGCCCCAAAAAAACACACTTCCCAAAGACCAACAAAAAAAAGGAAAAAACAACCAAGAAAAAAGGAACAAAGAAAGACACACTAACAAAAAAGGAAAGAAACAAAAAACAAAACTACCTACTAAAACATAAAAAAAAACTAGCACCTACCTATTCAAAACTAAAGATAAATTATATACAAAAGACTTAGAACATAAAGCATATGATTTAATGGTTAATTTATTTTCCTCTCCATGCAGTAGCAATAATGTACTTTGTATAGTTTCAAGGAATGCAAACTCATCTTTGTACTCAGAAAAATAAAATTTAGACAAGTTTTGTTTAAATTATGGGTACAAATTATACAAAATCAGAAGTTGTAGCAACTCTCCATGATCATGGTTAATCCACAAACAATTTTTGTCACCCTTAGCACCATATTCAAATTGGAAATTATCAAACTATAAGGGATAATGGAGAGATACAACCTAATTTGGTGAGTTCCCAACCATGGGAGTATACTCACACAACATGGTTTCTTCTTCTGGTGGTCTTAACCCAAGGTACACCACTCCATCCTCATCAATTACATGCACACCATAATGATACATAGGCATTGGAAATGTACTATACCTGCCATTACAACAAGGCTCAAAAGGAAAAGCATCAAGACTATGATCCTTGCTATAATCATCATTAGGCCTAAATAATGAATCATCACATTTAACCTCATTAGGACTAACAAATTTAATCATAAACATGATGTTTGAATTGTAAGAATCATTAGTATCATCAATCAAATCATTTTCTCCCTCAATATTTAAAGAAACATGTTCAAAATTGTTCTTACCTTCTAAGGCAATTTCCCAAGCTAGCATGAAGTCAAGACAACTTACTTCTGGATGTAGATCAAATGGATGAACTCTACATGAATTGGCTATTTCAAGGTCTGATATATGCATGGAATACCCATAAATGGACATTTATTTACTCAAACATGATACCATATCGACCACTTTATCTACCTCATCTGATGATAGAGACGAAGAGTCATCTTGTTTCTTGATTGGTAAGTCCCTCATTCCACATTTTTGGCCATGTGTGAGTGTTGTATACCCTAGGACAACTCTTTGATCATCCTTTTGAAACTCTTTTATCTCCCCCATTTTATTTTCATCATGATTAGCATTCAAACAATAAAGGGAATCACCACTCATGATTTCATGAGAATAGACTTCTTCTTTTTCATTTATCATGAAAATGTCTATGAATATGTCTATAATTTTATTCTCTATATCATTTTGAATTGTCTCGCCATCATTCTTTTGTATGATGATCACTTTCACTTCCTCATCAGGCAAGCCACTATCTTCTAAAGTCTCATGGGTTTGATCACATTCATCTTCTTCCTTCCTTGATTGATTATCCCAATGATCCTCTACAGGAATTAATACTTCTTTAATGGTCATAATTCCTTTCAAAAAGAAGTCCATCTTCCCAAGGAAAACAAAGCAATCCACCTCACAATGTTGATTTGTGAGGTGTATCCTACATTCGTCCATCCATGCAAAATCTGATAATGTCATAGCAATACACAATTCTTGCAACCGCTCATTCAATCTACTTTGCTCAAGTGGAATATCCACCCAACAGAGATTATGAGTATCTTCATCTTCAATTTTTGAACCTTTATCAACCTCAAAAGAGACATCAAAATTACCTTTTAAAGATGTCAAATATTTCTTACTTGTTGATTGTTTGTGACCATAATTCTGGGGCAGCATTGAATATGTCTCATCCTCCTAGGTTTGTTTGTCATGTCTTGATACCTCATGACTGATATTTGCGGAAAAATCATTTGATAACTTGAGTTCTTGATTGCTGTAAACTTTTAGACCCATTTCATCTTCATTGTTGCACCTTTTATCATGCTCATATGGCTGGCCAGCAAGCTCTCCATTTGAATAATCATCATGGATCGATGCATCAAGTGCTAGAGTATGAAAAGAATATGAAAATACAGTCAAAGTAACATCATTGGGAGATGAAATTCTTGCATCCAAGGTTATAGTATGAAAGTTTTGACTCCAACTCTAATCTTCAAAATGATTGGTCTGATTCTTTCTATTGGCTGATTGCATCATCTGGATATCAGGTGGGCTATAATTGGTTGCATGGGATGATTGTAGATGATCTGATGTGTTGACTAGATTGGCATAGGGCTGAAAAGATTGGAAACATTCAATCAATTACATATTGAAGCTTCCTCTGGACCATTCATACTATTTGTAACATCACATCCACATTGCGCCAAGAAAAGGGCCTTGCTGAATGCATCATGCAAGGTAGTAATCTCACCCAAAGATCTAACTGACCTTGAAAATGAGACATCCAAACACCATAAATAATGTTCTTTTAACCTCAAATCATGCACCATCATTTTTTAATATAGGAGTTTTTGATACATGAGAAGGAATCGATGATTAAATTGGGAAATAGACTCTTGAGGCATCCTTCTTACAGAAGAAAAATAGAATACACAATCTTGTGCACTCACATTGAGATCAAATTGAATTAAGAATAAATCCTTTAATTCAACCCATGAGAAAATAGAATTGGATGAAAGAATCATGTACCATTGGAGTGCTACACCTTTAAATGTTTTTACAAATAGATAGCAAACAACATCTTCATGCTCAATTTTAAGAAAAAGCATTGCAAATCCTTACATGGTTTGCAACATTTTTCCCATTATTGGGGAAGAAAAAGGGAATCCTATTGTGTGCATGTAAAGGAATCTCATGGAAACCTCTTGGTTTAAACAAAGGACTACCCATTGAGGCTAGATCTCCTCAAGATCCAACCCATTCAAGTGTGCATGTAACCATGAAATCCTTTGATTTTCCCTCCTTTTAGCACCACTTTTTTTGGCGTGATGATGGAGGGTTTGCATACTATCAATTCTCTGATTTCTAAGTTGTTTTAAGACTAATTCTTAATTTGGCCCTCCTTCTAGAGCCACTTCTATTGAGCGTTGTTTTGACACAAGCCAACTTGCTAGGATCTCGAGATTTGATTTCCTCTCTTGAAAGAATAACGAGGTTATCCCAAGGTTCTCTGGGGTTGGGTCACAACCTGCTTGGTTACTCAGTTGAAGATAAATGTGAATGTTCATGAGGAGGCCTTTGGTGGTTTGTTCAAGACATCAAACTGCAAAACACTTTAACTCTTTTTTTGGTATTTTATGTTCTAACAAATTTAACATCTTGGAAAAATACAAAATTGCATTTTATTGACTTGGTAGAGAGTAGAGTAATGAGAAATAAGAAAATGACTAAAAATTAAATCCTACGGACATAAACCATTGTAAACTCTTTCTTGTGAATTGAATGATGGGAGATATTTGGAGTAAACCCACGAAGCATAAATCAGACCAAGTCACAATTCACTACCCCACGGATGCAAGCATTTGGAGAGAAGATGTATTCACTCGTGCAAGATATTAAAAATTGATCAAATAATAAAGCCACCAAGATGTGCGCACCCACGAGAGGGATTTATCATTAATCCCAAAGATGATCTCTTCCACGGATTCATCACAGCAAGGTAAAGAAAACAACAACAAACTCCAACTAAAGAAACGTGAATTTGAAGCATAATAAACAAGAGGCTCTCTGAAAATAATGAATAATGCAAGCATACATTCAATAATTTCTCATAGGTAGCAAAAATTCACACACCACAAATGAAGCACCAAATGTATGTCTTTATTGTATTAAGAATTCAACCTTTTACATTGATTTGTGATTACAATATATAGAGTTTTGACCCACAACTCTGAATTTCAAAATTAGGGCATCAGAGACTCTAAATTAATAAAAATAAACTAAAACTAGAAATTAGCTGAAGGGAAACTAATTCTAAATAATACTAGAAATCTTGCATGGATTCTTAAATCTATTTACAATCAGTTTTCCCCTGTAAGGAGGATCAAACTCGCCAAGAAGAGAAAGAGAAAAGGAGGGTTTCTTCTGAGAACTTGGAGTCTTCTTCTCGATTCTTGGATTTTTCCTTATATTCTTCATCTAGAGGCTCTTCTAGCGATGGGGACTGGTAAGAGACCCTTATTCCCTTCAAAACAAACTCAATTTAATCATCAATCTGATTTGGAGTTCAACTGGTGTGCAAAAATGTGATCTCGCTGAAAACACCTAGATTTTTGGACCCCGACCTCTACTCCGAAGTTTACCAAGTACAAATTTGACTAAGTGTGGAACCATATTTGGGACCCCCAAAATTTAGGACTTTTGGAGGCTGAAAGGCCAAAAAACTAGCCTTTGAAAAATGGCTAAGTATGAAAAAATATTTCTTCAAAAAAATGGCTAAGTGTCAAAATCTTCATTTTGCAAAATTTGACTAAGTCTCGAAAAAAATTTAGGATTTCAGGGTTTCGGGGTTTCGGGGTTTTGCAACTTTTGGAATTTCAGCATTTTAGTACTTTCGGCATTTTGGCACTTTCAAGATTTCATCATTTTGGCACTTCGGCATTTCGGGATTTCGGCACTTCGGCATTTTGGCACTTTCGGTATTTCGCACTTTCGGCATTTTGGGAATTTGGCACTTTGTATCCTACATGAAAATGCATTTTTTAGCATCATGTTATTGAAAATAAGAAACTACTCTAAGCCACCATTCTAACAACGATCCAAATTACAAATTTGGACCAGAAAAACTACCCAAACTACAAAACATTATTTAAAAAATTAGGTCTACTTGGAGAAGTCATAACTTCTTACCCCTAGCTCGTAATTGTGAACCGTTTAATTTTTTGGAAAGGTCTCCAAGAGTTCTAGATTCAATCCTTGGAGGAAAAATCTAAACATTTTCAAGGCCCCAAAATGCCCCGAAGACTTCTAAAAATGCAAAAAAGTAAAACATAGAAAAAATCCCAAAAAATACCTTTAACAATCTGAGACTTTGAGCCCACTACACTTTTCTGACTTTCGGAACTTCACAGTCCGAAAGGATCCCAGAAAGCGAAAGTCTAAAAACCCAAAATTATGGCTGGCGGCAAAAAAATTAGATTTTCAGAGCGTTGCAACATTTTCAAAGTTTTGGAGGCTGAAACTCTGATGACCCCGAAGGTGCGAGGACTAAGCAAGCCTGAGCCATTCACGAGGTGTTATTTTCAGAGTTTCA
>MU225035.1:644696-656155 GCA_018584345.1 Thuja plicata | reverse complement strand
AGGTATATTCATTAATCAGTCAAAATATGTGAAGGAAATATTGAAGACCTTCAAGATGGAAGACTGTAAGCCAGTATGCACCCCTATGATAACAGGAAGCAAGCTTTCAAAAGATGATGATTCCACAGTAGTTGATAAGAGATTGTACAAATCTATGATTGGTCATTTATCTAACTCAATCTAGACCTGACATATCTAATGTAGTTGGCATTGTTGGAAGATTTGCAGCTAAACACAAGTAGAATCACCTAATGGCAATCAAGAGGATATTCAGATATCTAAAGGGGACTATAGACTATGGTTTATGGTATCCTAAATTAGAGAATGTACAACTTCATGTGTATACAGATGCAGATTGGGTAGGTTATATTGATGACAGGAAGAGTACTTTAGGAGGAACAGTATTTCTTGGAGATAGGTTGGTTTCTTTGATAAGCAAGAAGCATAATTGT
This sequence comes from Thuja plicata, assembly GCA_018584345.1. Classification (NCBI taxonomy): domain Eukaryota; kingdom Viridiplantae; phylum Streptophyta; class Pinopsida; order Cupressales; family Cupressaceae; genus Thuja; species Thuja plicata. Next base: position 655,703 of record MU225035.1, on the reverse strand, counting down.
ATTTCTCAGTCAACAGCAGAAGATGAATATGTTGCAGCAGCACTGAATTGTTCAACCATGGTTTGGATCAAGCAGATGGTTAAATAATTTGGTATTCAGGTTGATTATCATATTTGTATTCACTGTGATAACACTAGCACTATTAACATGTCTAAGAACCCTGTGATGCATGCAAAGACAAAACACATAGAGATCAAGTACCACTTTCTAAGAGAAAAGGTTGCAGACAAAGAAGTGAAATTGGAATATGTGAGCACCAAAGAACAGTTGGCAGATATTTTCACAAAACCTTTATCAAAAGATACTTTTGAGTATCTCAGGGAGAAGTTGGGATTAATTCCCTCTCCTAAGTCTGATTAGATAAAGTAGTAAGAACATCAGTCCTTAGTGACTGATAAATGGTTGACTACTCTACTTCTGGAGTAGTACATGTGCCTAATGGTTTATGGTGCCCTTTTCCATTGATGTCAAAGGGGGGGTATATAGTAAGGGGGAGTATATACTCTGGGGCAGTATAAAAATAGTCAGAAGAACTAAAGAAGTGTAGAGGAATATTTGATGAGGATATTGAGAAGATTATAAAATAAAGAAGACACCATGTGCTAAAGATGTTTTTAATATCATATGTTGCCATCAATGTCAAAGGGGGAGATTCTTGGAGATTTGTTGTTGTGCAGTTGATTCATTGTATGTTTGTCATTGATGACAACATATAATATATAGTAGTGATTCTGTATGTACTTATCAGAATAATGATATCAAGCCTTACATGGATATATTTAGATTGTAGATGTGTTTAGTATGTTATGTTCATACACGCAAACTTAGATATGAAGTTTCAGTCAAGTTGTTTAATTCTGTTGTTGGCAGTTACAGTTCTGGAAGAGTATCTATTCAGAGCTGACATATTTAACGTGTTTCTTGAGTTGTGCCTATCTTCAAGATATGCATGTGTATATTCATGATTATTTATGAGTTAACTATGTTTGGTTAAACACGCCTATCATGTAACATCAGGATCATGATATTTGAGATGATTTTGTGAAGCTGACTTAGTGAAGCGTCGCGTCTGTTCAGTTTGTGTTGCATGGACGTAATATTGTTTGTGTGCTTAGTTAAGCTAACAAATATGTTTTTGAAGTGTTTCCAAGAGCCGACATAACCCTCTACTTTAAAGAAGATACTTATATCAAGTCATTTGTGATACGCTAAGTGTGAATGATATGAAAAGAGATAGAAAATGTACAAAGCAGAATAGCAGTTGTGGTTCATTCATCAAGAGTCTATGTGAAGAAGCAGTAGAAGATTATAATACATTGGAACTGATCAAGACAGTAGGTCTACTCTACAGTTTGTCATTAGATATAATGTATATTTTTTCTATATAAGGTTGTAGCCTTCACCATTGAAGCAGTGAGCTTTTGGACAGTGAGCCCTCACCCCTAACAGGTTTATTTGTAAAAGAATCCTAACAGGGTCAGACCCTTAACCAGGTCACTATACTTATTGCTTTGTAAAGAACAACTCCTAATAGGGTTGCAAGATCTTCTAACAGGGATTACTATAAACAAGTATAGTTCATTGTGGGTGCTAATTCCCACCGGGGTTTTTACCATTTGGTTTCCCCGTAATCAAATTGTGTGTTGTGTACTGTGTTATCTGAATAGGCATTTACTTTATTGTATTCTTAATTTAGTAAGAAAAAATAATTAAAATTACTGATAACTGATTCACCCCCCCTCTCAGTTATCCTTTGGGACTATTCTAACACATCTATCCACCACCTCCATTGTCCACTATGCATCATTTTGATGTAGATAATGATGCTTGACTCAATGTTTGATACTAATTTGATTGATTGATTTGATTTCTGGTGCATATTTGATAATGATGCAACCTTGATATGAATCCCTGATAAAAATTCAAATATATTTCGATGCCCCAGCGATGATTTTGAAATTTTAATGTCCAATGTTCTTGATTTCAAAAAGTGTTTTGATTAATATTTGATGATTGATACCCCTCAGGGAATGGATCAAAATTGATTGTTTGACAAATAGGGTTGAATATCATAATTTGAATGAGCTTTGTAAATTTTGATAGAAGTTGTGATTTGGATCCATTTCCCGATAATAAGAAAGATGGAAAAAAAGAAAGAAAAAATGCCCCGGGTACAAAAATTTTGATTAAAAGGGATGGTTGGTAAAAAATGGTAAAACACCCCTTTTTAGGGTGTATAAGGGTTACAATTTCTTTGTACCCTACAATTTTCTCATTTTACTCTTGTTATTCCACCCTCTTAGAGCTCTTTTTATCCCTCCTCTACATTCATGGTTGTGTCAATTCGAGAGCATAGGTTCAAGATAGGTTGTTGATTTCAGCACCCAACCGACTATGGACCTTCGGTATGTATCGATGTCCTTCCCTTTTTGTTGATTTTTGAATTTAATTACTTAATTTTTATTTTAGGCGTAGATTTAGGTAGTTTTTTCATATTTTTAATAGTTTTAGCGCATACTAGCATAGTTTTAGCATGTCCATGGTTTTTTTTAGTGCATCGCCCAGTGTGAAACAATGTGTATAATTAGATGCCCTAGGTTTAGTTTAGCGTGTATAATAGGTTAAATAGATTGTACAATATGGTTGTGCAAATTTATGATTTTTGTAGCGCTTAAGTAGAGAGTTTGAGCATGTACCATATATTTTAGTGTGTACACATTATTGTAGCATGTATTACAAATTTAATAGCGTATACAATATAAAATTGTAGCGTATAAATGAAAGTAAAGTAGCATGTAATCCTTGTGATGCAATTTTTGTAGTTTTTTACCCTAGTTGTTGTAATGATGAACTCATCTTTTAATTATAAGGATAGATTTAGGATTTTACTTGATGATGTTATGAAAATCTTGTGTTTTTATTGTAGTTAGATCACTTAGTTGATTTCATGTAAATGTCAATCTTGATAACTCGATAGGATAGATTGATTTTCCTTTCTCAAGATCTAGAGTTGGGAAATTTGATGTGCTCAAGATGATCAAGTAGAGAATAGAATTACTAATTTGATTGGCATTATATGATTAAGGTGATGGTGTTCACTAATTAAGTTACACTTTGATTTCCAACACAGATTTCCTTCCAGAAGATGTAGGTTAGAGGCCCTTATCCTTAGCCCTTTGATGTGATTGAGGATTTTTCAGGTCATGATAGATGAGTCCTTGGTCGATGTGTTAGGATTAAGTAATATTGAGAGGGGGTGAATCAGTATCACGGTACTTTAAACTTAAACCAAGTAAATTTTAACTTAACCAGATAATTTTTGGAATCAAAAGAATATAAATACAAAACATACAACTCATAACACCATGAATTTCTTGTCAAGGAAACCCTAGCCAAGGGAAAACCCCGGTGGGGATGGTACCCACAAATATGAAATAAAATTATATTGTCCCTATTAGGAGACCTAGCCCTGTTAGGAACTGATTATTACATTAGTATATTTCGTTATTAGAGGAATAGAAAACCCTATTAAAGGTATATTGATCTCACTACTCATACAATCAAAAATGAGATTTTGCTACAATGATTTATCAAGAATGAACAATACAAGCATCTTTTATGCTTAGTTAGTTCCAATTGTAGTTTGCATTACCATCTGACTAATTTATATATCACAGTGCATCCATCCAACTCATCGCAACCATACCAATCTATCACATATCCAACACATTCATCGCTTCTCAAAAATCTCCTCCTATATATACATTGTTACATATCCAGTCAACTTCCAGTTACATCATAAAATAGAATTAATACTTATACAAAAATAAATTACCAAGTTGGAGATCATATACAATCAAAACATAGGTAATCCACAATCTAAATCCAACATAGCACATTTGGACTTCGCATTATACTCCCTCAATCATCACAACTGTTTATCTACCCTATATCACTGTTACTTTGTCTTCGTGTATCTTCCTCATAGTGTAACTTACTACAATCAACTCCAAAACATAAGAGATCTTAACTAAAGGTCACACATATCCAAAAATAGCTTCTCCTAAGCTTGCATGTCTTAATTCATCATATATTTTCTTTGTTGAAAAAAATTGTACTCATGTACCCTGTAACTCTGCTTCTTAAACTTAGGCAATTTGTAATCCTTGACTTCCAAAACTATGTTTCACACCATGTTATCATCTGTAACACATGTGTTTCCATAAATGACAACCCTCAAGTGTTCCATAACACTCCTGAATGAACTACTTTCCAACAATCTCTCCCTTTGTCATTGATGGCAACACTTAGTGAAAAATGACTAAGTGTCAATACCAAAAATAAATATACACAACACTCTTTATCTCCTTTACATATATATTCTCTACTCTATACATTTTTCATATCTTCTCTTCTCCCCCTTTGACATCAATAGAAAAGGTATAAAAAAATGTAAAATACATAACAAAATTGTGTCACTGCTTACCAAAGAATTATACCATCTTTAGCATATCTTGGAAGGAGCTCTCCAAGATCTTCACTTCCTCTTACCAAGTCTTCACTAGTATCTAACTCACATGAATCAGCTCATTCAGTGAAAAATAATATGACTTTGTTGCCTTTATCTCGGTAGGCATATGTTCAGTGAGGGCCTGCATTGTCTTCTCCATGTCAGAAATATGGGTCTCAAGAATTGATAACTTAGGAGTGATTAAACTCTTTAGCATACCAAATCTTCCCACAACTCTCCCTTTCTTTGTATCCAAAACACTTAGTTTGTCCAATATCCTAGAAACTTCTCTATCTAAATCCAATATAGAGTGTGAAGAGGTATCACAATTTTCCATCATCTTGTCTAGAGTTATTCTATCTTTGCTATTATCTCCTCAATGTTTTTGAGATGTCTAATAGGATTTATATAGTAATTTTATAACTTCCTTCCATGCAATACACAACTCCTTGCCTCAGACATAGTTTTGTTCAATATGCCCAAGTCCCATGAGATAGACTTCAAAATTTATTCCAACTTCTTTGTGAGGTACTTCTTCTCTACTTTCTCTTCAGTGATCTTCTCCAAGGACTCATAGTGACTTTCAAATTCATCCAATACCTTATTTAAGTTATTTTCATTATCCTTTGATTGGAAAGAAAATAGTATAGGTAGGATTTTGTTGACAGTATCAACTGCTCTTTCTATTACCCTTGTCTTCTTCTCACCTTTCTGCTCAGATCTCTCTTTCTCTTTAGCAAATGAGATGTAGGATAACTTAATTATCCCATCCACATCCATATCTCAACATCAGTTCTCAGAGTCTTATCTCCACTTGCCAACAATAAATATGAAGAAACAAATGCATGTGTTTCCTATTTCTCTTCAGCTTTATTCATTGTTTCCTTTGCTGCTTCAAATTCTCTCTCTTTCTACTCTTCTTTCTCTTCCATTTCTACAAAAATGCTTCCTTCAATTTTGGTATCCTTCTAAAAATGATCACTAACCTCCTATGAGGTGTCCAAAGTCATAGCCACACCAGAAACAAAGAAATTTGGTTGCTTCACAGTACTCACAAATTGACTAGTGTCTTCACCCATTGATTTGTCAAGACTTATTTTTTCCATCCTTGATGACTCACCTTTTTCAATAGTTCTAAGCTTATTAGCCTTTGGTGGTGAGGGATTCTTAGGTTTAGTACCCATCAAAACCTTATATACAGCCTTCTATGTTTCCTCAATCATTTTATCATATCTTCTCCCCATTATCTTACCAATCTTAACTTAGCTCTTAGTAAAGGTTTTAAAGTATTCAAGATCTTCTCCATCTCCTTAACAGAACAATGGGTAACATGTCTTAAATTTCTGGTACTCTGATTACTTCATCTTCTATCTGTGCTAGTTGTTTCCTCAACTCTAATTTCTCATAGAGTTCCTCGGGTATACTACCTTCAACTTCTAACAAGTTCTTAAAATAAAGTAAGTGATTTATTATCATGTCTTCAATCAAAGTCCAATCAAATTCATCATACCTTACATAGAATATGGACAAGGTATTAAGTTTTCCTTGCTCAACTATTATCTTCTCTAGTATCTTTATGTCAGGTTTCCAGAGATGTTTCACATCTGGACTCTTCTCTTTTATTTTCTTCTTTTCTCCTTTCTTCTCTTCTCCCTTCTCTTCAACTTATGTCCTCTATCTCTTAGGTGGAGAGTCCTATTTAGTGGAACTTGTGTTCCTTCTTGGAAATTCCATAATTTATTCTTCTTGCGATGTTCTCTTTTCTGGTGTAGGTGTTGTTTCAGATATATCAATCACAGTAAAGCTTGACTAATTACCTTCTCAACTTCTGGAGGTGGAAGGGTTGTAGGAGTAGTGCTCACCAATCCAGAAGCACTCTCTATCATGTTCTTTCTTATCTCTTTCATCTCATCCTTTTTTATACCAGCCTTCCCTTCTAGATCATCTAGCAAGTTTTGTACTTTCCTCTTCCTTACACTTGTAGTGTGTTCCTCCCTTATCTTTGTTGAATTATGTTCATATGTGCCCCATCTTTCTTCAGATGGATCAATTTTTTAGGATAGTATGTGTTCAAATTTCATATTCAAGACCTCATAACTGACTTCATATCCCAGAGGATAACACCACTTCATCCTAGGTTGCACTACCTCAAAGCAAATACAATCAGTTTAAACCATGAAACAAATTGTATCTTTTTACTTCTCTACCAATGCCTCAAGAATCCTCTCGCTTTCCTTTATTTTTCTCTGCAAGATTTTTATCATCCCAAATAACTCACCATCAACCCATATATTGTTTTTTCTTTTATACCTCTATGTGATCTGAATTATAGTGGGTTCAATGTCCTTCCAAGCTCTAGGGTGCATACCAGGAAAATTATGTACAATATAAATATACATGTGTATTAATAGAGATCTAAACCTGCATGCCTTTGACTTATCCTTCTTGATTTTCTTTACATTCTTCAAAAAAAATTGTGCAAGTATTTCACAATGGTTATATTTAACATTTTCCTTAACCATTCTGTATACCATCAAAATCACTCATGCGGATACCGAGTTAGTTTGATTGTTGTAATGTTGTTTGTATCCAAGAATTTTTTAAACCAATTTGACATCTTTCTGAAATATATCATTGATAGTCATTGCTCTCTTATCCCATCGTGAATGCATTAGGGTTTCCACATGTTTCTTTATGTTTTTCTCTGCAAGAGGAATGACTCCAGAATTTTCCAAACCTGTTATACTATGAATCAACTCGATGCATATTTTCATAGGCTGATCTTCAAGCCAAATAAACAGGTCATGAACTCTGCTTAGAATTATTTTAATCCATTCCTCTTCATAAAATTTCTAAATTTCAGTCATCTACATGATACTTAAGTTTTCAAGGTGTGTGAACTCAGCTTTCATCTTGCCATCTGCTCCAATCATGTCCTTCATCTCTGAATATATCTCAAAATCTCCCAGACACTCGTACTTACAATGAATGTAAGCCCTAATATCTTTGACATGTAGAACATTGTAGGGTGTTTAAAAAAATGCACCTTTGGGATCATCCTTAATTGATTTGAATGGGTGTTTTTTAAATCTATACCTAGGCCTTTCAGCAACATCAAAAATCAACAGAGTATCCATAACCAAAGCTTCGCAAATGATCTAAATACCTTTTATCTACCGATTTTGTAAATTTTTTCTTTGATCAAACACTCAACACACTTGCTTCTTTTCTTACTTTGCTCTAATCTTTGTACTCCCTTGGGTCTATTCTTTGAATGATGTTTGAACAAGTTCTTTTGATTAACCTTATACTTCATTGTGTAAAGAACCGACACAGTTCTCAATAAACTCATCTCTACACATAATCCATTCGATTAACAATCTGGAAAAAATAGGATATAGACTGTAAAGAAATATGACCTTAGACACATGTTCCACAACATCTCATAATCTCACTAAGATCGCAAGAGCTTACTCCTCATAATCAGGGGCTGGATAGATTTTTGATGTTTCCATCCAATGCTCCTCATAAGGCCATGCTTGGCTATCTAGGTTGATGTAGCAATGTTAGCATCATGTGAAGGATCAATAGCATATACTGACTCTCCCTAAAATAATATCTCACTTGTTTATTTTACCTTCCATACCTTACCACTATTTTCATCTTCTGGTTTTCTGAAATGACTCTTGAATTCATCCATGTATTCTACAAGACTCTTACCAGTATCACCAATATTCTTCTTTATAAGCATAGACGGTGGTCCTCTTCTATTATCAGTTCCATTATACCTACAAAATTTTACTATATGTCTTGGATTGTTACATTTGTAGCATGTAGGAGGTGGTCTATTCTGATTAGCCTACAAGTTACAATACCTTGTGATGTGCCCAGAGTTATTGCATTTGTAACATGTGATCTTAGTTGTTGTTTCTTCCTTAATGTAATCATTCTTGACTTGATTGATCAGTCTTCCTGCATTCTTCTTTCTTGTGTCCATATGCATGAAAATTGTTTCAATATCCATTAAAGAATTTGTAATGAATTTTACTTCGGCGGTCTCTCTTCATGTGTCCAATTTTGTTGCATCTAAAGCATCTACCTCTGAAAGGTCTGATCTATTCTCTAATTTTTTCAAGATTATATTTTTCATCATCAGTCTTTGCTTCAGATTTTTCTTCCTGAGTCTTTGAACATTCAGCTTCATTGAAGCCAACTCCAATCATGTCTCCTTTAGGTTTTTGTCTATCTCTTTTCTCATCAATCTTATCACTGCTCATATGAATTTTTTCAATGTGTTTCTTAGCTTCAACAAGATCTCCTTTTATGATCTAATTATATTTCTCTGATTCCAAATATTTGTTCTTGCATGTAGTGATCAAGTTCAGTCTGCATTTTTCCCATCTGAATATTATCACCTTTTAAGGTTTCTTCAAAAAAAATTCTAGCATCCTTTTCCCGTTGAATTTATTTACCCATCTAAAGGGAATTAGTTTCATGATCAAGCTTCAAAGCATCTTTCTCTTATTCAATCTATTTTATCTGATTTGATGTGTCATTTTCATAATCTTCTGTTATCTTATTCATAAGATCTTGTCTCTGATTTCTGGAAAGTTCAAGTTTTTCTTCTAGTTTCTTGATGAATCCCTCTGCTCTTCTCAATTTGAATTTCAAGTCACCATTTTTTTCTTTATCTTTATCTAAGTCTTCAAGTGCCGCTTCAAAGCTTTCTTCAAAACTTTCAGAATCCATCTTGATCTCCCTTAAACTGTTAGGCTTTCTCTCCAAGGGCCAAAATCTCTAATACCAATTGTTAGGATTAAGTAATACTGAGAGGGGGTGAATCAGTATTACAGCACTTTAAACTTAAACCAAGAAAATTACAAATTAACCAGATAATTGTTGAAATCAAAAGAACATAAACACAAAATGCACAACTCATAACACCATGAATTTTTTGTTGAGGAAACCTTGGCCAATGGAAAACCCCAGTGGGGATGGTACCCACAAATATGCACTAAAATTATATTGTCCCTATTAGGAGACCTAGCCTTGTTAGGAGCTGATTATTGCATTAGTACATTTCCTTGTTAGAGGAATAGAAAACCCTATTAAAGGTATACTGAGCTCACTTCTCATACAATTAGAAATGAGATTATGTTACAATGCTTTATCAAGAATGAACAATACAAGCATCTTCTATGCTTAGGTAGTTCTAGTTGTAGTTCACATTACCATCTGACTTATTCTAATATCACAATGCATCCAACCAACTCTTTGCATCCATACCAATCTATCACATATCCATCACATGCATCACTTCTCAAAAATCTCTTCCTATATATATATTGTTACATATCTAGTCATCTTCCAATTACATCATAAAATAGAATTAATACTTATAAAAAAAAGAAATTACAAATTCAGAGATCATATACTATCAAAAGATAGGTAATCCACAATCCAAATCCAACATAGCATGTTTGGAATTTGCATTATACTCCCTCAATCATTGCAATTTTTTACCTGCCATATATCACTGTTACTCTGTCTTCGCATGTCTTCATCATATTGTAACTTACTGTGATCAACTCCAAAACATATAAATTGATCTTAACTAAAGGTCACACATATCCAAAAATAGCTTCTCCTAATCTTGCATGTCTTTATTCATCATATATTGTCTTTGTTGAATAAAATTGTACTCATGTACCCTGTAACTCTGCTTCTTGAACTTAGTCATTTTGTAATCCTTGACTTCCAAAACTGTGTTTCAAACCATGTGATCATCCATAACAGATGTTTTTCCATAAATAAAAACCCTCAAGTGTTCTTGAACACTCCTGAATGAACCTCTTGTCAACATGATGTGGTCGATGGTTCTTTCTCAAGATACCCCAGTTCTGAGTGAATAGGGGTTTACTGACTATTCTGGCCAAGAAATGGTACTCAGACCACAATACTTTTCATTTATTGATGGGTGATATGATGATCATCCCTGAGGATTTAGATAGGATTCTACACATCCTGATGATGGGTGAGCTTGTTTATTATGATCTGGTGTATGATGGAGAGGTCTATCATCAGATCTTCAGAGATCCTACTATTGGTGATGACAATATTCTGTGGATACAGTTATTGGCTTATGATCCACCGAATGTCATGCTAGTTGGTTTTATTGGAGGATTTCTACTACTAGATAGATGTGGACATGGTTTTTCTATAGGCTGGGGTAATATTATAAAGGACATTATTACATATCCACACAAATTTGTGTGGTGTTCTGTTGGAATTATATTGAGATGATGTACTGAGAGGGGAGGGGTGAATCAGTACCTCTAAAACTTTTCTTGGTTAGCCCATTAACCCTTATTCATCAGTTTGTAATTTATCTTATCTAACTGTTCATCTTTCTTTATGCATATGTAATCATATCATACATTCTTTTGATATGTAACAATAATAGAAACATTCATGAAAATAGATAACACATGACACAA
>MU225035.1:623462-637726 GCA_018584345.1 Thuja plicata | reverse complement strand
ATTTTTACCATTTGAGTTTCTTGACCAATTTGCAGCATCTTGATTTGATCTGTCAGATGTAGATTGATCTCCTACATACTTGTAATTTCTTCAACTGATGCATTTGAAGCTTTTCTCAATGATGATTTTGTTGTTTCAAAGTACTCTTGTATTTCCATTTCTTTGTAGTCTTTCTCATTCAGCCTGGTTTCCATTATCTTTCTTTCATCAAGAAGTTGTCTCAGCTTTATTTTTGCCTCCTTATACTGCTCATAGTTTATTTGCATTTGTAACTGCTCATTCTCAATAGTCATGTCTAGTCTAAACTTGTCCATTTCTCTAATCTTTTCTCTCAAGTATTTAAGATTTTCAAGAGAGAGACTTAGCTTTGATACAAATTGTTGGATTTATATTGAGATGATGTACTGAGAGGGGAGGGGTGATTCAGTACCTCTAAAAATTTTCTTGGTTAGCCCATTAACCCTTAGTCATCAGTTTGTAATTTATCTTATCTAACTGTTCATCTTTCTTTATGCATATGTAATCATATCATACATTCTTTTGATATGTAACAATAATAGAAACATTAATGAAAATAGATAACACATGACACAAGATATGATATGTCAGAAAACTCCTGTTAAGGAAGTAAAAATTGCGGTGGGGATTGTTACCCACAAAACTTCACTATCTGCAGATAAGAAGGGGCCAGTTAAGGCTTAAAATTGGTCACTTCTAATGACCTACCTTGTTAGGAATATTACAATAGAGACCTGTTAAGATCTACTTTGTTAGAAGCTTTAGTAACACTGTTAAGTGTGCACTCTATTAAGAGATTTGGAAAGAACGGTTAAGTTCACCTTCTACAAAAATATTTTAGATGTGATGCACTTGTTAGAATGCAACTACATAAGTCTTTGATCAGATGATATTTGTAATCTTCAATTGCTGATAACATATCCTATAAAGCTTCATACATACTAGTAATCATACTTCCATGATTGAATAATAGCTTTTTTCTTCTTATCGGTAGCCTTTGTGTGTTCTTGAAAACTGATGTACTATGTTTCTGATCTTTGCATGAATTCCTCCTTCTGCTCCTTAGATACTCTTCGTGGCTATCATTCATAAAGAATTCATGTACTCACAATAGAGTATGAACATCTATTTATACTATTTTAGGTTCAATTCTTGATTCATGCATTGCAAGTTAACTCTAGATCCAAGGTTTACAACTTGACCTTGATCTGTAGTTAGATAAGCTTTAGATCCATTAGGATGCTTTAAAGCATTTACATAAATCTTGCATGACCATCTAAAATGATTTAAAACAAAATAAAACTGTATAAATAGAATTACATTGCTTTATTCGTCGTGTAAAAATTAGATCCATAATTTGTGGGTTCTTGATCTGTCTGTCGGTTTTGATGGTCGGTTTTCTAGATCGTCGATGTTCCTTTCTTAAACTTTTTGTCGGGTATGTCTTTTCTTTTTCTATCGGGTTAGTTCTGAAAACTATGTCATCAGTAATGCTTGTGGTTTCCGGTGAGGCTTGTGGTCATTGGTGATGCTTGTCACTTTTATACTTAGCATTTTTTCTCAAAATCTTTGTTCTGTCGTAAATGCTTGCATTTCACCGGTACTGCTTGTGGTTCACTGGTAATGCATGCTATCTACCGGTAACGCTTTATTTCTTTGTTTTTCACTGAGTATACTAATGGAAAAATAATGTCATTAGTGTTCATGTGTCTTGGCACATTTATACCATGATCTACATCATGTGTTGTATAGATATAGTATTGCACATTTTTTTGGTGTCATTTTGCTATATATTTGGACTTGGGAGAACCTCCCGATTACAAGACACATTGGTGCTAGGGTTCAGACTCCTTATTGGTTGTACATCTTTATATATATCTGAGTTATTGTCTAGCCCAATCTGGGAAATCTAGATTATTGGTGTCATATGTTAGACAGAATGGATCAAGTTTGTTGGCAGTCTTACTTAGGTTGTGAGGTCTAGGCTAAGGATGATACAAAGATTTCATTCATGTGTATGCCTCATTGGTTGATTGGTTGGACACCACTAATATTGGAGAGATTCTTCTATATGAGAGTGATGAGGTAGTTTGGTCAGATGCAGGGTATACCACTGGGTGTAGCTCTCTACAGCCTTATTTAGGTAGAGAGATCACTATGGTTTCCATAGCTAGAGTATAGAGTTTCTCCTAATGAAGTCCTAGTTCTTGATCCTTTACAATAGGATTACAGAGATTATGTGGTTGATATAGGTGTTACACCTAAGTATGTACAGTGGTTGCTACAGTACCCATTTCTCAAATTCACTGATCTTGTGGAGCCCATTCCATATATTGATGAGAGGGATCCTGATGATGTATATGATGGTAGTGAAGGGGATGGTGATGGGAGAGGACATCATCATAGGAGGATATCTCAGGTTAGAGGAGGGAGAGATGGAGGTATATTTATTTGTGGGAAGGGTGGAGTTGTTATTGGCCCTTTGGGAGGTGGTGCATAGGGTAGAGGTAGAGTTAGATGTGTTAGACAAGGTGGAGGTAGAGATGGTAGTAGGGATGGTGGTAGGGATGGTGGATGACATGGTGGATATGGTGTGTGGGGTATAGGGAGAGTGAGGATGAGAGGATGAGGTGTTCATGGGAGAGTGGTTCCTCCTAGACTAGTTCCTGCATGGTTTGGAGTCGACATGGTCATCAGGTGGTTAGATAGGTAGTTCATCCTAGTTATCCTATTGCTCCTGTTGCTCCTATAGCTCCAACATCTCTACCAGTTCCTAGCTAGGACATACTACTCAAGGGTTCTCCCCTTATTAACACAAACACACAATGAAATCGAGAATAACAACAATTTATAAAGACAGGAAATGGGCTTTCTATTATCCACAATGAAATGAGATCACATTATTCTAGAATATAACATGCACATTTAGAAATATAACATGCATAGCCACATGGGCATTTTATTACAATATTTTTCAAGCCAAAGCCACCAGATGCATAACCCAAAACTTCTCTAGACAACCCTATGGGCCTTCAATATATAGGCAATTTTAACCACCCAAGAAGATTCTAGAAATTAAACCCTAAAGTTTGAGGTCGACCATCCCTAATATATTATTATTCATTTTTATTATAGTAGAATAGGCTCAAACAACTTTGGAACCCAAAAATAAATTTTGAAGAAACTTTAACTTTTTCAAGTTCAGGTAGCTCAACTTCCAGAGACCATAACTCATCACCCATTGACCCAATGGTGCACCATAACCCCATTTTGGAAATACCACAAAGTTCTCTACAATAATTTTCTCATGCAAGCAATAAGCAGCCAAGGTTTTAACCCCATTCAGATCTTGTAAAGCTTTCAAAACTGAGCTTGAAGTTTATGTACCCTACTGTCAATACCAAAACTATTCAACATCTACGAAACTAGACTTGATCTAGCAATGAAACTTTAGTGGCAGGCTGATACAATCAAAGTGAACCTCCAGGGAAGAAAAATAGAACATTCTGAGCTCAAATGAAAAACTTCCTAAAAATAGTAAATTTCCAAAAATAGCGGCTCTACACAAAATATCCCTTATTGAAAAGAAACTAGAAAATATTTTTTTTGTGTGATGCAAGATTGCTCTTACACCCAGGATGCTCCTGCATCAGATACCAGGGGTAATTTGAGAAGTGACCCTATTACATCACAGGTGTTTAGAGGAAAACCAAGATGGTTAACCTCCTCCCTTGATATCCATGATGAATCTTCTATAGTTCCCCCTTTCCATTTGACCAAATATTCTTCATATGTCATGTTCCTTGTGCTTTTGCCAACATGACTATCCAAAATATCTTCAATCTCCTCTGTAGTTGAAGTAGTTTTTGGAATATTCCACTATGCTTCTATGACCTGATCCTCAACACCTCCCTCATGATATTCTGTCAAATTTGAAATGTTAAATACTGGTGAAATATTGAGTTCACTGGGAAACTCTACTTCATAAGCATTTCCTGAATCATGCTTCTTCTGTATTTTGCATGGTCCAAAATTCTTCATCTTTAACTTATTATATGTTCCTACTAGAAATCTCTCCTTTCTCAAATGAACCATGACTTCATCTCCCACTTAGAATTTATTATGCCTCCCTTTCTTGTCTTCCTTAGCCTTCTACTGTGCATTCATTTTATTAATATGTTGCCTCACCTCCTCATGCAAATTCTTCAAGTGTTATGCAAAGTCTTCAGCTTCAATGCTACTTGTCTCTCCTTTGTCCAACTTTCTTAATTCTGATGAATTTCAGGGACTACTTCCATACACTATATGGAATGGTGATTTACCAGTGCTCCTATTGACATAATTATTATATGCAAATTCTACCTGTGGTAAAACCAAATCCCATCCCTTTGGTTTATCTCCAACCAAGCATCTCAACAAGTTTCCAAACTCCTATTCACTGTTAGGATTGGATAATACTGAGAGGGGGGTGAATCAGTATTATAGCACTTAATTAAATTATTCAACCATTTAAACATTAACCATAAACTTTCTATAAATAAAATAACATAATAAAATGACACGGTACTCATAACACCATATTTCTTTATCGAGGAAACCCTGGCCAAGGGAAAACCCCGGTGGGGATGGTACCCACAAGCATGTACTAAAGTATAATGTCCATGTTAGAAGACCTAGCCCTGTTAAGAGCTGAATATTACATAGCACATTTCTTTGTTAAAGGAATTACAACCCTGTTAAAGGTTCACAACACCTTGTTAGGGGCCAACTGAGCTTACAGCTCTTACAAAGTAATTCAGTTTACAAAGTATTCTCAGTTATGAACAAAACAAGCAACACTGGTGCTTAGATAGTTCCTTTATAGTTCTTCAATGATCTCTATCATTCTCTTCTTTTCTATTCACTCAACAACTCATCCAACTAACCATCAACAACTTTTTTCACATATCTTTATCAAAAAGATCTTACATATATATCTCACAACTTTACAAAGTCGTCTCGCAATATGAATATTACAAAGTTAGCCTTCAATAAAAAATACATTTAACATAGTAAATATAAAATGCATAGTCAGTGCTCTTGCATAGTCATGTGTAGGTTATCAACAACCAAAATCCAACTTTGATTGCCTGGAATCCAAGTCATACTCCCTCAATCTTCACTACTGTCCAACTGCTCTGTATCGTTGTTCTGTTGTAGTCTGTCTATCTTCAATTCTTTCTAACTTGTCATAGACATAACCAAAACCAAATCAATCTTAGGTGGAGGTCATACATACCCCACACTATCTTCATCTAAGATATCTTTCCCTAATTCATCAATCTCAATCTTTGACATCCAAAACACTTATGTATCTATGCTTCTATACTTAGTTGATTTCTGAATCATCAAAACTTATCTTTATAGGAATTGATCTGAAACCCAAATGTGTTTCCATAAATAACAACCAAAAAAGTGAATCACATTTACACAAAATTGATCACTTTTTAGCAATCTCTCTTTGGAATTGATGGCAACACTTAACAAAAAAAATATGTGTTCCAACAAAACTGTCTCCTCTATAATCTTTCTTTCCTCTTCTTGTCTCTTTTCTATTTTCTTTTCTTCTCCTATATAATTTTTTTATTTTCTAAAAATTTTCTTTCTTCTCTTCTCCCCCTTTGACAACAATGAAAAAGGTGCATACAAAACAATAGGTTTTAGTGCTTTCTCACCAGTTTCATAATATCCTAAAAGGATTCTTCCAAGATCTTCACTTCTGTATTCCATGTTTTAAACAATATTTGGCTAATATGAATTAAGCCATTCAATGCAAATGATGTGGTCTCATTTTCTTTCAATTCTGTGGGCATAGATTTAGTCAGTGAATCTGTTACTTTCTCCAAGTCTGAGAGATGAACTTCAAGTATGGCTAGCTTAGGAGTGATAAAGCTCTTCAGCAAATTAAATCTTGTCAATACTCTCCCTTTCTCATTATCCAATACACTGAGTTTGGCCAAAATTCTTGTGACTTCCTTGTCTAACTCTGTTGTGGATTGTGAAGATGTTTCACAATCATCCATCATACTATTCAGAGTTTTCCTCTCTTTGTAAATAATGTCTTCTATGTTTTGAACATGCCTAATAGGATTCATGCAATAGCTAAACAATTTTCTCCCATGTCCAATGCAACTCTTTGCATTTGTCAAACAAGTTTTCACAATGCCTAAGTCCCATGTGATAGACTTGAAAACTTCTGTTAACTTCTTCTCAGAATATGTTTTCTCTCCCTTCTCCTCTGCAATCTTTATCAAATTCTCATAGTGCCCAGATTTCCAACCACTAGGATGTAAGCCAGGAAATTTATGCTCAATATGAATAAACATGTGCATCAACAATGAACCAAATCTGAAGGTCTTAGTTCTATCCTTCTTCACTAGCTTCTCATTTTCAAGAAATTATTGTGCCAAAACTTTGCATAGGTTAAATTTCACATTCTCCTTCACCATTCTCCATGTCATCATGATTACTCCTACAAATACTGAGTTAGGTCTGCTACTATAGTATAATTTGTATCCAAGTATCATAGCAATCAATATCACATCTTGCTGAAAGATTTCATTCATTGTCATTGTCTGTCTGTCCCTTTTAGAATGAGTTTTAAGGGTTTCAACTTCTTTCTTTACATGTTTCTCATCAATAGGTTTGACTCTGGTGTTGTCCGGTCTAGTGATTTCATGAATTAGGTCACTACAAATCTTCATAAGTTGATCACCTATCCAAATAAACTAATCATGAACCTTTCTCAATAGCATCTTGAACCATTCATCTTCATCAAATTTGCATAAGTCCAAAATTTTCATTATTCTTAACTGATCAATGTGTTTGTATTCTTCTATCATGATTCCATTATTAGTCATATGCTCCATCTCAATTGATATATCATCAATTCCCAGTATATCATACTTACAATGTATGTAAGCCCTAATATCTTCTACATGTAATACACCATACGGGGTTTGAGAAAATGCTCCTTCTACATCCTCTTCACATGACTTGAATGGATGTTTCTTAAACTTGTACCTAGGTCAATCTACAACATCAAAAATAATAGGTGCATCCATAGCTAGATGATGTAAATACCTTTATTCCACTAAAATCTGAGTTTATGCTTCAATTGATCACGCACGAAAAATGTAGAATAGTTTGAATCTTTCTTATCTCTAATCTCCTTATCTCTCTCTTCGTCAAATGGTAAAGAGATAGGCCATCAAATGGTTCTTTACACAAGTTTAAGTCATAAATTTCACTTTTACTCAAAACTGTCCAATCGGTTGTTAGATCTCGCGAACAAAATATGTGTCGGCTGATGTTGCACTCTTAGATGTACATTCCATGATTTTGGCCAAGTTCATACGCAAGCTCGCTCGAGCTCAATCCACAAATTTTAGGGTAGGATATATTCTGATGTTTGTATCCAATGCTCCCCTTAAGGCCATGATCTGCCAATTAGGTTGATTATGTTTTACTACCATTAGGTGAAGATCCAGTAGCATCTACTGACTCTCCCTGAATGGATGTCTTACTTGTTTCTTTGATCTTCCATATCTTACTACTGTTTCTATCTTCAAATTTCTTAAAACAACTTTCAAAATCATTCTTCAAATCTACAACACTCTTACCAGTATCATTTGCATTCTTTTGTGAATTCATAGGAGGTGGTAATCTTCTATTGTCTAATCCATTATACCTACAAAACTTCACTATATGTCCTAAATTATTGCATTTATAACATATAGGAGGTCTTCTTTCCTGATTAACTTGCAGCTTACAGTACTTCACAATGTGTCCAATGTTATTACATTTGTAGCATGTAGGTTTCACTATAGATTCTCTTCCATTGTCTTGTCTATATCTAGATTGATTAGGTTTTCTACATTCTACTTTCTTGTGCCCATATCTATTACAGTTAAAACAATAACCAGAAAAAGTTCTAGAAGGCACATTACCTCTACAGTCTCTCTTCATGTGTCCAAATTTGTTGCAACCAAAGAATCTACCTCTGAAGGGTTTGATCTACTCTTTGGGTTCTTCAATAGAAGTTTTCTCAGCATCAATCTTCTCATTTGATTTCTCTTCCTAATTCTTTGAAAATTCAAATTCATTGAAGCCAATACCAGTCATATCACCTTTAGGTTTCTGTTTGTCTCTCTGTTCATCAATCAAATCACTACTGGTGTGAAGTTTCTCAATGTGTTTCTTTTCTTCAACAAGTTCACCTTTTATAATCTAATTGTATTTCTACATCTCTAGATACTTTTTCTTGTAGTTGTCAGCCTCAGTCTTCATTTGATCTAATGAACTATTTAAATCTTCTTCAACTTTCTTCTTAGCATCCTTATGTACCTGTATTTCTTTAGCCATAGTCTCATTTTAAAGGTTCAAAGTCTCATTCTCTTCTTTTAGTATGTTGCTTCACCTGATATGAATTGTCTTCATCTGAATCCTCTTTTATCTAAACCATAAGATCTTGTCTTTGAATTCTGGAAATCTGAAGTTATTCTTTGAGTTTCTTTATAAATTTCTCAGCTCTTCGCATGTTTAATCTCAACTCTCCATTTTATGCTTTTGCTTTGTTAAGGTCTTCAAGTGCAGCATCAAAGTTTTCTTGCAAGCTGTCCAAATCCATTATGATCTCCCTCAAGCTGTTAGACTTTCTCTCCAAGGGAAAGAAGCTCTGATACCAATTGTTAGGATTGGATAATACTGAGAGAGGGGTGAATCCATATTATATGATGACATTTAACTAATTGAATGTTTGAAGATGTTAATTTGATGATCATGCAAGGCATTAAATCAGTTAATGTATTGTATTGTCATTGATGTCAACTTGATATAATTTGTATGGTCATGGAAATACTTCCAAAGACTTCAAAGAAACAATGAATCAAAGGCTATGCTATCAGTAATGCATATAAGTCAAGTATTCACAAAGTGACTATATACACTGACAGAGTGCACACTGACGGACAGAGTAAAAGAGCAGAGTCACAGTGTTACCCGATGACAAAAATGCACAACATTACCGACGAGCAAAACATAGAGTAACCCGAAGGAAGAATTATAGTTTTGCCTGACGAAAAAGACAAGGATGGAGATCTTGATGACAACTGAAGTCACATCGATATAATAGTCAGTTATCATCGATGACTAACTAATATGTTGACCGACAAAACATACATTCAAAAAATGACAAAATGCTTAGCTGTCAAGAAGCTATAAATAGACTTATCGGATACTTATCATTGTTTTAATCATCCAAATAAAGCCAGAGATAAGTAATTGATTTAAAGCTGATTTTTCCAGTTGGCAAGAAGATCTCTTTGAGATAAAAATAGAGTTTTCTTTAAACCTAATTGGCGAGAATTGTGGATCACGCCAAAAATCAAGAAATCTAAGAAAAGGTAAATCATGTCTATAAAGAGACAAACCCAATTCATTACACATTGGTGTATGGGGTGAAGAGAAAAGAGGGAAGATTCTAAAGATATTTTGAAGGAGAAGAAATTCTTCATTCAGTCCTGATCAATCAAGCTAAGGAAAGAGCTAGATTCTGCAGACACCAACAAATAGTGAGATAGCATCATAGAGTAGAACAGTGTGGAGAAAAGGTATAGAATTGATTATATTAAACAGAGAGGTAATGCACTTATAATAGATCTAAAAATCTCCAATTGATTTGTATGTATGAACAGATCATTAGTGTTTCAGTTTAACCATTGAAGCATCAAGTCTCTTAACCGAGTAGGACTTAAAAGTCTTCTACAATTGAGATACATCCCAAGGAGCATCAAAAAGTTTGATCATAAAAGTAGCATTGGATATGCTTGATACTGATTGATAGGCCAAGTGAGTGTTTGATCAAGGATGGTAGCATTAGATGCCAGATACTAGGTGACAAACTATCTTTTAAATCCTCTAACAAGGTCACACCTAACAGTGTGTTTGTAACCTTTAACAGCGTTGGCTCCTGACAGAGCTCACTTCAGAAGAGTGAACATTTGAGGTACCGGTCCCATTGGTTTTTCCCTTAATAGGGCTTCCACATTAAAAATCCATGTGTTACGTGTTTATGTTTCATTACTTTACTATTTTACATTTCACATATGCAATTCTTGATTGATCGGTATACTCTGCATATTTACTGTGTTTCAGTCAATAGTTGACTACTTATTGGTAATCATACAGAAGAGAGATTTACAAAGAAATCCAACAAGTAGAAAATTGATATAAGTATTTCAAGGCACTCATCTTGTAGGGCAGAAGATAACTAGAGACATAATTTGTCGTTATAAGTTTTAAGGGTTGATTTAAGGATTAATTGTTTAGGCCACTGATTCACCCCCCACCCCCTCTCAGTTATTACTAACATTATAGCACTTAATTAAATTCTTCAACCTTTTAGACATTAACCATAAAAATTTTGTAAAGAAAAGAACATAAGAAAATGACACAGTACTCATAACACCATATTTTTTTTTTGAGGAAACCCTAGCCAAGGGAAAACCCCGGTGGGGATGGTACCCACAAGCATGTACTAAAGTATAATGTCTCTGTTAGGATACCTAGCCCTATTAGGGGCTGAATATTACATAGCACATTTCCTTGTTAAAGGAATTACAACCTTGTCAAAGTTTCACAACACCGTGTTAGGGGCCAACTAAGCTTTCAACTCTTACAAATTAATTTAGTTTACAAAGTGTTCTCAGTTATGAACAAAACAAGCAACACTGGTGCTTAGATAGTTCCTTTATAGTTCTTCAATTTTCTTTGTCATTCTCTACTCTACTATTCACTCAACAACTCATCCAACTAACCATAAATAACTTTTTTCACATATCTTTATCAAAAAGATCTTACATATATATCTCACAACTTTACAAAGTCGGATCCCAATATGAATATTAAAAATATTACAAAGTCGACCTTCAATACAAAATACATTTAATATAGTAAATATCAAATGCATAGTCAGGGCTCTTCCATAGTCAATGTGTAGGTTATCAACAACTAAAATCCAACTTTGATTGCCTGGAGTCCAAGTCATACTCCCTCAATATTCGCTACTATCCAACTGCTTTATATTGTTGTTCTGATGTTGTCTATCTATCTTCAATTCTTTCTAACTCATCATAGACATAACCAAAACCAAATTGATCTTAGTTGGAGGTCATACATACCCCATACTATCTTCCTCTAAGCTCGCTTTCCCTAATTCATCGATCTCGATCTTTGACATCCAAAACACTTTTGTATCTCAGTCTGAATCATCAAAACTTATCTTGGTGTCTCAATCTAAAGCTATGCTCTTTGGTAATCCATATAGTCTTACCACCTCCCTAAAAAACAATTTTTCTACATGAACAGCATAATTAGTCTTCTTGCAAGGAATAAAAAGTGTCATTTTTGAAAACCTATCCACCACTACAAAGATGGAATCATGCCCTCTTTGAGTTCTTGATAGGCCAATAACAAAGTCCATACTAATATCCTCCCATGGATTCTCTAGCATAGGTAACAGCTAATATAACCATGTATTCTACTTCCCTCCTTTTTCCATCTAACCTACCCTGCAGCCTTGTACAAATTTATTAATATCTTTTTGCAACTGTGGCCACTAATAGTTCTCACTAACCAAAGAAATATTTTTATCTTTCCCAAAATGTTCAGCTAGTACTCCACTATGCTTTTCTTTGATTATATTCTCCCTCATGGAGCTCTTTGGAATGCACAAATGACTACCTCTAAACAACATATCATCCTATATTATGAATTCCAACCATTTGGTTCTATCTAGAGTAACAGGTTCTCTACAAGCTTTCCAAGCTTTGCTAAAATATGGATCTTCGGGATACAAACTCTCTAGTTCCTTGAACCCATCAACCTCAATTTGCATCTCTCTCAGCAAAATTAGTCTTTTTCTAAGGGCATCTACAACCCTATTAGACTTTCCAATCCTATGTTACAAAAAAAAGTGTAACTCTACAAAAACTCAACCCATTTCAAATGCCTTATATTCAACTTTCCCTGACTATTCAAATATTGCAAAGCTTGATGATCAGTAAATAAAACAAACTCTTTTGGAAAAAGATAATTTCTCCAATTCCTCAATGCCTAAACTATAGCATATAAATCTTAATCATAAACAATATATTCTCTGTTAGCATAATTCAACTTCTCACTAAAATAAGCAATGGGTTTACCTTCCTGACTCAAAATTGCTCCAATAGCATTACCACTAGCATCACAATCTACTTGAAACACATTGTTAAAATTTGGAAGTGTTAAAATAGGCTATTTTTTAACTTTTATTTTCAACAATTCAAAACTCTTATCTACCCCTACAGTCCACTTAAACTCTTTCTATCCCCTCTAATTGTTTCACTCAAGGGTCCACAAATACTAAAAATTTGAATAAAATTTCTGTAAAATCTAGCCAAACCATGAAATATCTTACCTCAGTAGAACTCCTTGGGGTAGACCATTCAAGGATATTCTTCACCTTCTCTAGGTCCATTTTTAGACCTTCTTCTAAGACTACAAATCCTAGATACACTAATTCCTTCTTCATAAAATTGCACTTCTTCATATTAAGCAGCAACTTCTCTTCCCTTAACCTCTCAAACACCTTACGAATATGTATTATATGTTTTTCCAATGTCTTACTGAAGATCAAAATATCATCCAACTAAAAAATAACAAACTTACCCAGAAATTATTTCAGTACTTCATTCATGAGTCACATGAATGTGCTCAGTGTATTGGTTAGCCCAAAAGGCATGACTAACCACTCACACAAGCCCTCCTTTATCTTGAATGTTTTCTTCCGTTCATCTCCTTCTCTAATCCTAATTTGGTGATATCCACTCTTTAGGTCTATCTTTGTGAAATACAAAGCTCCACTCAAACAATCCATAATATCATCCATTCTTGCAAAGGTAAATTTGTACTTGATAGTGATCTTATTGATAGCCCAAGAATCCATACACATCCTCCATTCTCAATTTTTTTTGTGCTAATATCATTGGTATAGCACATGGAATCAAGCTCTCCTCAATCAATCCCTTCTGCAACAACTCATGCACTTGTCTATTCAATTCCTCACTCTTTGTTGGAGTCATCCTATGGGCTACCTTGTTTGGAAAACTATTCCCTGGGATCATGTCCATCTGATGAATGATCTTTCTCACTAGTGGTAATCCATCAAGTACATTATCATAAACAATATCCTAAAACTCCTCCAATAAGTATAGAACTTCTATAGGTACATCTTCTACTTCTTCTTTACCCACTTTTGGAATTAGGTAAAAACACATATGCTCATGTCTCATACCTTCTAAGAACTTTTTTCCATCAACTTAACATATTATGGCATTACTACATACTTTTTCTCATATTTCCTTCAATGGCTTCAGCTTGTGTTGAACTCCATCCTTTGTCAAAGAATAAATATTAGCATGACCATCATGTATGGTGTGCCTATTGAACTTCCAAGGCCTTCCCAGCAACAATTGACATGCATCCATGGGAATGATATCGCAAAGTACCTCATCTTGCTAACTTCCAATCTTGAACTTTACTAAGCACTACTCATTGCCTAGGACCTTGTGGTCATCTTGCACCCAAGAAATTATGTATGGACAAGGGTGTTTTTCCCTTTTTAGCTTTAACTTTGTGACCATTTCTTCTGATACCAGATTATTAGTGCTTCCACCATCAATAATCACATCATAGCACTTATCCTCACACTTGCATCTAGTCAAAAATAGGCTCTTCCTCTTATTTGAGCTCTTCTCTTCATTTATCAGGATCCTCCTGACAACTAGGGTTTCTCCTCTCTCAACATTATCTGAGTGTTTTGACAGAGCTTCTTTATTTGCATGTACAACTCATGCATGGCCTTCAGTCCTCATGTCCATCCTTCCTTGACATTATGGGCATGCATAGGCTCAGTGTCCTTCTCTGTAATGGAAACTTGTCCTACAAAAACCTCATCTTCTTGGTCCTTGCCCTCTTCCTCTTCCTCTTCCTCTCTAATCCCTATTATTTGATGAAGGGGTCTCCCCTTAATACCACAAACACACGATAGAAACAAAGAGAAACAACAGAAATTTGCAAGAATAGAAAATTGGCTTCTTATTGGCTCCACAAATGTGGAATTACAAACTTCAAAATTACAATATCAAAAGCCACATGGGCATCCCTTA
>MU225035.1:559876-618618 GCA_018584345.1 Thuja plicata | reverse complement strand
AGCCTTTCTTCTTCTGGATTCAAAACTTCAAATTCTTCTTGATCATCATTTCCTTCTTCGGCTTCATCCTCACTTTCATTTCTAACATTAAGATTCATTCCTCTGTGAATCTCTTCTTGCAATGCTCTCACTTGTCTCTGGAGCTCTCTAACCTCAGGTGTTAAAATGCCAGCTCTTCCGCCATGTTCCCTTCGTGGAGGCATTTTTGCGATGTGCACTGAAACCCTAACCACGGTCCTGGTGCAAACTTCCTCACAGTCGGCGATCTGTTTACACACTCAAGAACTTCTCGCTCTAATACTACTTGATGAAGGGGGCTCCCCTTAATACCACAAACACATGACAGAAACAAAGAGAAACAACAGAAATTTGCAAGAATAGAAAATTGGCTTCTTATTGGCTCCACAAATGTGGAATTACAAAATTCAAAATTACAATATCAAAAGCCACATGGGCATCCCTTACAATAATCTGTAGGATAAAGCCTCAAATAACCACCCAGAACTGCCCTAGAAAACACCGCGGGCCTTCCTTAAATAGGCAATTTTCCACTGCCCGAGAAGGTTCCAGAAATCTAGCCATTAAGGCTGACTACCCTTAGCATTTAATTATTTTTCACTTTTATTACAAAAGGGTTAGCTTTAAATATTTACAAAACATGAGATTAGGTAGCCCAACTTCCGAAAGCCATAACTTTTGAACCGTAGCTCCGATTGGCTATTATAACCACTTTTCGAAAAGGGGAGATCGCGATCTACAGTGCCTAACTAGCAAAGTGCAAGTTAGCTTGGGTTCAACTTCGATCCAGAGCCTCTAACATCCTGAAAATTGAGCTCAAAGATTTTGCACCCTAAAATCTCAACAGTAAATCCTTAATAACTTTTCCAATACAGATGATCTGGCAATGAAATTCAATTGGCATTCTTATATGACTAAGATGAACCTTCACCTGGAAAATTAGAACATTCTAAGTTCAAACGACCAACTTAAAAATAGTAAGTTTCCAAAAATAGCAGCTTTGTACAAAATAGCCCTTATTGAATAGAAAAACACATATTTTTGGGTGATGCAAGATTGCCCTTACACCCAGGATGCTCCTACATCATTATTTTGATCACAGAAATGATTCCAATTATTTCCCCTCTGATTCTGACTACTACTTGACTCATCATTCTTTTTCTGATCTTCATTTCAGCCTCAATAAGACCATCCCTCGATTGTTCCACCACGACCTCTTCTAGCTTGCTTGCTCTCATACTTATTGTTTGGCTTCTCTTCCACTCTTAGGTAAAACTGGTATGCCTCTTCAATGTTGTTCATTCTAACCAGACTCAACTCATCCTAAATACTTGTCCACAATCCATAAAGATAATGAGCAACTTTTTCCTTCTCAG
The DNA here is from genome assembly GCA_018584345.1 of Thuja plicata. NCBI lineage: Eukaryota > Viridiplantae > Streptophyta > Pinopsida > Cupressales > Cupressaceae > Thuja > Thuja plicata. The sequence continues at coordinate 617,224 of MU225035.1, read as the reverse complement.
GTTCTGCATGGCCTGTTCTAATGAGGACTCGGTAGAACTCTTCTGTATACTCCTGCACAGATTTTCCCACTTGTTTCAACCCTTGCATTTTCCTCAGCAGATCAAGCTCATAATCAATGGGAATGTATTTTAATTTTCTCCTTTCCTCTTCTATTCCTCTCCAACTAAATCTCTTGCCACAAAATTTTTGCATGGCCCTTCAGTTTAGCCTTCGCAAATTTGACTCAATCTGGATCTTCAACATCTCCATACTCAAAATATTCTTCTAGATCATTGATCCAATCGATCAGCTCCTCTAGGTTAATATTTCTCAAAAATGTGAGAACTTCAATCTTTAGTCTCTTTCCAATCTTGGAAATAGCCCTCAAAAGCCTATCATGTTCAAGGCCTCTAGGCACTTCTGGTGCTTCTTGGTCATCTCATCCTTCTTCTTCAAATTCCTCTTCACTTTCATATCTAACCACAATATTCATTCCTCTATGTAACTCCTATTGCAATGCTTACACTTGTCTCTAGAGGACACTAAAACCCTCTTCTGTCACACCTGCAACTCTCCCACCACGGTTTCTACGTGGAGGCATTTTCGGCTCTTATCACTCGAAACCACAACCACAATCCTAGTGAAAAATGCCTCATAGTTGGTGATCTGTCTACACACTTAGGAACTCTTTCTCTAATACCACTTGATGAAAGGTGCTCCCCTTATTAACACAAACACACAACAAAATCGAGAATAATAATGATTTGTCAAGATGGGAAATGGACTTTCTATTATCCACAATGAAATGAGATTACAATATTTTGAAATATAACAATAACATTTATAAATATAACATGCATAGCCACATGGTGATTTTATTACAATATTCTGCACGCTAGAGCCACCAGATGCATAACCTAGAATTGCTCTAGACAACCCTATAGGCCTTCTATATATAGGCAATTTTAACCGCCCAAGATGATTCTAGAAATTAAACCCTAAAGTTTGAGGCCTACCATCCCTAAGATATTATTATTCATTTTTATTACATTAGAATAGGCACAAACAAATTCGTAACCCAAAAATAAATTTTGAAGAAACTTTAACTTTTTCAAGTTCAGGTAGCGCAACTTCCGGAGACCATAACTCATCACCCGTTGACCCAATCGGCCACCATGACCCCATTTTGGAAATGCCACAAAGTGATTTACAATGCCTAACTCACACAAGATCTAGTCAGCCAAGGTTTTGACCCCATTCAGAGCCTCTAAAGCCTTCAAAATTGCGTTCAAAGTTTTTGTACCCTACTGCCAATACTGAAAATAATCAACATCTACAAAACTAGACTTGATCTAGAAATGAAACTTTACATGTGGGCTGATACAATCAAAGTGAACCTCCAGGGAATAAAAATAGAAAATTTGGAGCTCAAAAAAAAAACTTACTAAAGATAGTAAATTTCCAAAAATAGCAGCTCTACACAAAATAGCCCTTATTGAAAAGGAACCAAAAAATATTTTTTTTGGGTGATGCAAGATTTCTCTTACATCCAGGATGCTCCTGCATCACATATAGGTTTTAAAGGCTAGTTTTTCTGATATGTAGAGTTAGTAGGAACATGTATCTAGTATGATGCAGAGTTTTGTTGTTGTGCTATCACATATACAGCAGGGTCAAAGTTCACATAAGGGTCAGATCTTACAGACTCCTACATAGATAGTGCCTCCTTATAGTACTCATATTACTTCACAAATTGTGCCTCATTCCAATCAAATAGATGGCATTGGGATGATTCAAACAGAGGCTACTCATATAGATGGTACTAGGAGCAATCAGGATCCTCCTACAGATACAGGTGGTGATATAGGGGCATATCATGCCACTAGTTGTTTTATAAGCATATTTATTCCACCTTTGATTTATATTGTGTTAGGCTCAGAAGGAGGCAAGCACAACTAAGAGGGGGTGCGGATCAGTTGTACATAGCTAATAATAATTTAATATTACTTTAGCAACATAAATCTAAAATATAAATAGTAATGGAAGACCCACAAAAACTAACCCAGAATACCAAGATTTTTTCTCAAGGAAACCCGGTTAAGGGAAAACCTCAGTGGGAATCAAACCCACAAGATGAGTGTACTCAACTAAAAGTATTGTCTAGTTAAGATAAAATAGAGAACAAAGGATACACTAGAAACCACATGCTAATAGACCAATCTATAGGCTCACTCCTTAGAGCTCACTGATCACAATACAATCACAAATCTCACCCTCAGTCGGGTTCACCGATCTATCTTCAATTATAACAGGGTGGACATACAGTTCATTACAATCAAACTAAAAAATATCATCTCTAATGTTAGTACAGGTCCAATAAATTACAAAATCTACCTTAAATGTAGAATACAAATATTAGCAATTATCCTTACATTTGCACATCTCTCTCTCATCTCACAATTACAAAATGATCTCACTTTACAAAGAATAATGAACCATTAGGTCGGCTAAGACCTATTACAATAAAAGATATAAACATTATGCTCAATCTTCCAAGAGATCCAAATCAATTTTGATAAGACTTAGATAGGACCCAAATCTTCAACCACAAACACTAATGCATATTTCCAAAGCAACATCAAGAATCACAACATGTTACTCCATCAAGTTGGCTAGGACCTAAAATGAAGAAACACCAACACACTACCAAAGAAGAAAATTTGATCACCTCAAACAATACAATTCAACAACACGATCATCACATGATCCAAGAATACCAACAGGAAGCATGAATACCATCCATAACATTTGCATAATCTCGTCTTCATGTCTGATTAACAAGAACACTAAAATATCAAACTTTGTCATAAGAAAAGATAGCTTGTCGTACTCTAAATCATGAACAACACTAGTTGTGAACACAATGATAAGACACCATGTAACCACCAGCTTTGCAACCTCTGAAACATCAAATCCAAAACATACCAAACCAAATACTCATTCATTATACATAGGAACACTATAATATTAGCAGCTAGCAACTCGATCATACCTTACTCAAAATATCATCCAAATTTTTGTGAACCTCTATAGAACATCTAAAAATACCTTTGAACAATACTTCACGATCGCAACTTGAGATATTTAACATAGCACTTGAACAACTGAAATCCTCTTTACTAAACATACTGAACACAATGTTTGAAACAACAATTAGTATGTTGACATCAATGCCAAAACATTAATGGCAGCACACCTGAGTACCAAACTTTGACATGCTCAATAATCTTCCAACAATATCCCCCTTTGACATTGATGGAAACATGTGAAGTGAAAAACTGATCAATTTACAAATATATTAATATGTCCACCTGATCACTGTGAAATTACAGTCACAATATATCCACCTAATCACTCTAAATATCCAGCTTCAACACAATCTCTCCCAAGCATAATAACCTCTTTTAAATCACATAATCTCTCCCCCTTTGACATCAATGGAAAAGGACCAAACACACCAAAAATAACTCAACTCACCTCAAAAATGAAAAACTAGGAAAACCATAATAACCATAAGACTGCTCCCCCTAAGGTATAGTTCCCAAACCCATCAATCTGGTGAATGATATTCTGATAGATTTTTTGGACTGATGACATCCTCAGTAGCATTAGTTATGATCAGGAAGGGCTATCATCCCAAGCTTCTCCCTGAGATACACAAATGTATCCTTCATAAATTTATTTGTAAAGTTATCATCAATTTTTTCCTTAGTAGGCCCAAATTTCAATTTTACTTCCTTTTCACTGACTTTATCCCTCTATAAATGATAATTAATAGAAATATGCTTTGTCTTTGAATGTCACACATGATTCTTTGAGATATTTATAGCACTAGAGTTATCATAGTGATTAACAATAGGTTCATCAATGCTTATCCTTATATCCTTCAGCATTTTCTTCATCCAAACGTCTTGATTACAATTTATGGTAGCAGCAATATACTCAGCCTCAGCATTAGATTGAGAGATACGGTCCTACTTCTTACTAGTCCAAGAAACTAGTCTCTTACCCAAAAATAGTGCACCTCCACTAGTGTTTTTCTTATCATCCACATTACATGCCCAATCAGCATTAGTGTATGCACATAGAGTAAAGTTATCATCTTTTTTATGCCATAATTCGTAGTTAGTTGTACCATTCAAGTATCTAAAAATTCTCTTGACAGAAACCATATGTGATTCCTTTGGTTTATCTTGAAACCTTGTAGCAATTTCAACAGCATTTGATATGTCTAGTCTAGAATGAGTTAGATATTACAATCCTCTAATCATAGATCTATATAATGTCTGATTCGCACAAGGGGAACCATCATCCTTAGTTAACTTGAAACCAGTAACCATAGGAGTTCCTACCAATTTTGAATCTTCCATACAAACTTTCTTCAAAAATTCTCTGACATACCTGGACTGTGTAATAAAAATTTCATTATCCAATTGTGTAATTTGAAATCCAAGAAATAATTTCATCTCACCTATCATAGACATCTCAAAAAATAATTTCATTTCATTAGCATTGCCTCTACTCAATTCATCATTACCACCAAATATAATATCATCAAGTAATACTTCAAAAATCAACATATTAACATCAATTATTCTGAAACATAAGTTATTGTTTGCAGTACCCTTTCTGAAACCAATCTTTGTCAAATACTTGTCCAATATGGAATACCAAGCTCTAGGATATTTCTTTAATCCATACTGTAGACATCCAAAAATATTAATATTATTATTAATATTAAATTCCCTTTTGTTCATCTAACTATTTAATTTAACCAATTAAATAGTTTCATTGTTGGTATTTATCAATAATCTAAATACTGTCCTAATGTACTCTATTTAAATACATTTGCCTCACAAAATCCCTTTTTAATAAATTTATATTTATTAAAAATCCTCCATATCCCTAATTCTTCTAAGCTATGATTTATTCAAATCTAATTTGAATTATAATCTAAACCCAACCTAGAGACCTATTAATACAAGCTAAAGGTCTACCCTAAGCCTACCCTATTCTTACTCTACACCCATCACCTCATTCTCTAAGCATACTCCCCCACCTAATCATCCTCTGATCCTACTTAAAAAGGTTATTTGTAACCCTTTTAATGGTAATAGAATGCTCACACGTGTGAAAATTCTCTCCAAAATGGTCACCCATTCCTCTTAAATACTCTTACATATTTGTCCCCCACTTGAAAATATTGAGCCACTCAAACATTTAATGCTATGTTTGACTCCAAAATGGTCATCCCTTCCAAGCCCATGTGTCCCTTATGTGGCTCTTATGTGGATGCCACATAGGTTCCACATCATTCAATCCCTTCTCTTCTCTCCCAAAAATCTATAAATAGAGGCCTTCTCCTCTTGTATTGGCATCTCTCCTTTTGCATTGTTATTATTCTATTTTAGTTTTAGAAGCTCATCTCTAGTTTCCATGCTCTTTATTCTTAAATCACTTAGAAGTTACATGCTAGGATAATGTTCAATGAATCATAGTTTTTATCTTGCATGTTGCATATCATTTTCATAGTTTAGATCATCTTTGAGAAGAATTTGAGACTAGTTCTTCATACTAGCTCTTGAATCTCTTCTTTGCTTCCAATCTTGTATTCATATTTGCATTGCATTGGGGATCCACTCCATTTGTGTTTGAGAGAGCACACTCACATCCAATCTAAATGAGAAAATCAAACAAGTAATATATGATGCACTAACTTGTTTTTAGCTCAATCTGATGTTATGAAGATTTCTTGTTGGTTCTTGCTTATTTCATGATTTATATGTGCTAACCCGCTAACGTTTCATGTTTGAGCTTGCTCCCAACATGTTGAATATTTCCTCGTACAAATTCTTGCATGCCTAGTGGGACCCATGTCCCTAAAATTCTTCTAAATTTCTTGTCTTTTTCTCTCATTTTTGCCAAACTCATGAATCGACACCTCCAATTTACATAGAGGTGTCTACGCAAACGCTAGTTCTTCCTGAATCGTTGTTCGGTGTCTACACCAAACTAGCATCTACACAACTAGAATTGACATCTCCATTTTTTACTATTTTGCTTGATATTAACAAACCTAATATTTCATTTTTTAAGTTCTATTGTGTTTCCTACTATTTTTTGGTATTTAAGCATTCTATTTTTTAGCAGAAATCAATTTTACAAGCAATTATAATGTCAAAATTTTATCAAAGGGGACAAATTCTTGATAAATCATTAAAGAACATCAGTTTTTAAGGGTTGAGTGATCTCAACATAGGTTTTTTGATCAATTTGAGAGCTAAGAGAGGAATAACAATAACTATTTTTGTTGTATTTGCTATGTTTTTGGCCTTGCAGGTACAGTAGTGGTTGCATAAATGTTGATTCACATTTCGGCATCTGCCTAAATGTTGATTCATGCTTTGGTGTCTGTGTAAATGTTGATTCATGTTTCAGCATCTACGAAAATGTCAGTGCAGGCAAAATCACCATTCGACATTTGCACTTCAAAGACTGGCATCTGCATTGGTATAGCATTTTTCTAGTTCTCTATGTTTTCTCATTTTTTTGTTGCTTCTGCCATTTTTGGGGTAAAACAAAGGATCGACATTTGTGCCTTGAACCAGCGTATGCGCTCTGTCACACTTTTATCTATCATTTGCTAACAACTTTTTTGAATGGTTTTTTGTTTACAACGCTTGTCAAAGGCTAAATTTCTGAAACTACTAACTAGTTGTGTTGCAGCACCACTTGCCAAAGACATGAATTCAAAAGATTACTCACATTTGTCTTGCAGGTTGCCTCAATCTAAATCGACCAAATGATCATGCTTGTTATCATTTTCTTAGGCACCTAGACTAATTAGAGAGATATTTTTGTCTAATTCAAAGCAAGTGTTAAGGGATTATGCTCTCTTACCTTTTGGGAAGATCAAAAACCTAGACGCATTTGCTTTGGGTTAAAAAATTAAATCTTTGAGAATGAACTAAGCTTGTCTTGCATGTTTGTGGAGAAAATGATATTGGATAGGAGAGTATGGTACTTTCCCCTTATGGGAAAATCATAAATCTAGACTCCTTTTTGTCGCCAATCCATTTTTTTTTCAAGTTAATCCTTTAGATGGGCCTGTTGGTTGAGGGAAAAATCTCTCAGGAATGACCCACTTGAGAATGAGGTGTAAGACACACCACTCCAGCTTACGTTAATCAAATTTACTCCTTGGGGTTAAAGCGTCGGGATTCAGTTGGCATTTGAGCTTATACTCGGCTCTCGTCTAACATAAGTGCGGCCTCATGTTTACGTGACCACTTTTTTCAAGATGCTCTATGGGGCTATATGCATGAATTGTGCTTGCACAGACATAGAGGATACAATCGAACGGATACCCTTACTAAGCACTCTAGGCATAGAAGCTACCCGATTCGCCTCTGAATGGTAACTTATTATAGTGCAAGGGGAGGGAAGATTCTCCCCCCAAGATTATCATCATACGTGTCCAGGGTATTGTGTTGCAAAAGAGATCCTTGTAGCATGACAATAATACCTAGAAAAAGGCAAAAAATGGGTGCCCTTCTAGGGGTGACACTGCTATGTGAGCCAAAGGACTACCAAGCAATGGGCCTATAATATTTCATGCAAAGCCAATTCCTTAAGGTAGCTACTATTTGTATTGTCTTCATTGTGTTAAACCACATAAAAACATAAGTGGCGTGAAAGAGTCACTTGAACATACACAAATGAAATATCAAAATTTTATCAAAATTCCCCAAACTCACACTTGCTTGTATCCTTCAAGGTTTATTTGTCCCTTGTCAGATTGTTTTCAAGACACTTGCCTGTTATTTTTTGATTTGACTGTTATGAAACTGGTTCTTTCCATGGAACGAATCTATTAAAAATCAAACAGAGATCAAGCTTTTGCTAAATCATCAAAACACCATCCTTTTGTAGACTACCATGAGCTTTAGAATTTGCCAGAATCTTCAGAATTTGGTCTTTTATGAGATATGTCCTAAAACCTTTAATTGCTCATCCAAAATCAAATCTTTTTATAGGACATCACCGATTCCAAGAAGCACAAGAAGGTGAAAAATATGTTACCCCCCATGCACAGAGAACAGAAGAATACAACCTAAGAGGCTACCAAGTACCAACACATCATTGATTCTATTAAGCAAGAAATTCATAGATGAGAAGAATTTGATAAAGTGATATACAGCAACAAGGTTGCTTGCTTCATGGGAAAATATCATCTAAATGCTACTTTCATCAGATTTGAGCAATATGACTAGCTGGTCTACCACAACAAACAACCATTCCTCCTCTTCTTAAGATCACTTAGCTTGCATTTTTAGGACCTCCCTTAGGTTTTCATCTTTAGAAACACATCACACACTCATCCTAGCATAATCCAACATAATCCAAGCCAATCCTAATCAACCTAGCATCATCATCCAAAGCATCCCTAATTGCATCCCTCACTTGGTGTTGTATCCCCTTTTGAGTTGCTTAGAACCTACATCTTAATCAAAACCCCATCCTTAAGTGTCCTTAAACTAAGAATTTTTTAGGATAATCCCCTTTTTCCTTTGCAACCTCATCACCTTGATCAAAAGGCTGGTTCACATTAACAAAGAATGCCTTCCACCAAAGACCACAAGTCTGTCCTAGGTAGACAATAACATCCACTTAATCTTACACTAGGGAAAGAAACCCTTAACCCTTGTATACATCAAGTCATCCTTAGTCCTTAGGAGCATACTCATCATCCTAGATGCATTGTCTAAAATCCTAGTCCTAGCACCATCATCCTTAGCTTCCTAGGAACATCCTTGCATTACATCTTGCATCTTATATCCCCTTAGGGTAATTATTTCATGCCACCTATAACATGAGCCACTAAGAAGAGGAAGGACATGGACCCTAATCTTGTAGCTAGTTCATCTAATCTCGTAATTAACCACACTAATGCTATGGGCTCCTATGCGCCTCAGCCCAATGAACAAATTGAGCACATTTGGGTAGACACTAATGAGACTCCCACCATGAGTACCATAGAGACATTTATCAATCATCTAGGAAATGTCCACATGGTGAATGCCATGAGTGGACGCAACAGCAGTCAAGTACTCTCAGATATTCAGCAACAAGGACTTCAACTCCCACCTTGGCTTATACCCACACTTATCACATGACCTATGGCACTCCCATGGGAATGTTATCATCCCATGAGAAATGAAGTTGTTGATCCACTTTAGCGAGCTCTACAAGTGGGAACTCATATTTCACAAGTAGTCCAACCTTCCATCCCACCCTCCATCATGCACACAACACCTCCATCTACCTCAGGAGCCCCACCTCCTAATCCAACATCAGCAGCACAAGTAATGTCTCTTATCGCTACGTAAAAACTTGCACCTCCTCAACCCACAGTCACTCCACTTTTACAAGCATTCCCAACATTTACAGCACAATTTCCACCACTACTAGTCAACACTCAGCAAACCACCATTTTACCCATCCCCACTCAGTCCATTCAAAATGCACCACCTATTTTGCAGCATCAAAGCACCCAAATCTCCATGCATGTTCCACCTTTTTCTTCTACCGCATACCCATAGCTGCAAACTCAATTCACCATAGGCATGCCACTCACGAATCAGTACAACCAACTATTATTTTTTCAAGGGCCCACCTTCCCTGCTCCACTAGCAACACAACCACAATGTGTGCTATTAGTTTTTCCTCAAACACAATTCAACCCAACTCCTCCCATGCAACAAACATCTACTAATCCCTTAACCATAACACAAATTCTCATCCCACATATCTAGTAGCAACAACCACTCCAACAGCAACAACCAATCCAGCAGCAACAATCAATCCAGCAACAACAACCTATCCAGTAGCAACAATCAATCCAGCACCAAAAACCTATCCAGCAGCAAGCCCAACAGCAAAAACCATAGTAGAAAAATGCCAACCCATTCACATCCCAAGCACAACATCAACAAACCAACCCCTTTGTAGTTGCACAACCAATCATCCAAACTACCTAGCAGCCACAACAACAAATGCAGTAGAAAAATCCCTTCATGGCACAACCACTACAGCAGCTTGCTAATCCTTTCACTAACACACACACTGTCATCCAACCAACGCAGCAGCAACAAACCAATTTTGCCAACTACCTAGCCATGCCATCTTCTATTGCATCACAAATTGTTCCACCACCACAGCAATCCAGTGTTCCCATTAACACCAATAACCTCACTACAGCCACTGGGGGCATTCCATCAAAGAACACCTTTCCTCCATCCTTCGATAACGTGGCACCACCACCCTATGTAGGCCCGCAATAGGCTCAACCAACTTATCCAACACCTCACCAAATACAAGCATACTTCCAGCAGTTACAACAACCCTATCAAGCATTGCCACCTCCTCCACCACAATATTCCCTTCAGCCGTAGCTTCCACCACAACAGCCCATCTACAGTGACCAACAACTATCATATCAAACACCATAGTATCCTCCCCAGAATCCCCCATATTTTCCATTTGATCATATCAGATTCATGGAACCAATGCAATCAGGGTTAATAATCCTCCCCCACAAATCAATCGAGAATGGGAGGAAATGAAGAACACTCTCAAAGAACTAAAAGCAGGGACCGAAGCTAAAACATTCAAGTTTGAAGAGGTGTGTCCTTACCCATTTGATCAATCTATCACTGCAATACCCATCCCCAAGCACTTTGGAACACCCAAGTTCAATAAATATTGGGGGAAGGGAGATCTTGTGAGCCATGTGAAAGAATTATACATGGCATGCCAAGAAGTAGCCTATAGAAATAACTTCCTCGTGACACTATTTCCCAAAAGATTAGGAGAGACCGCTCTTGAGTGGTTCTACAAAATCCCCTATAACACAGTCTCTATGTTTGCCAAACTATTAGAGAAGTTTGTGGGCCAATCCATGCACAACGTAGAAAATGAACTCTCCCTCCTTGATTTATGTAATTCCAAACAGAAGGGAGGAGAGAGCCTAGCCAATTACCTTCAGCGCTGGCAAGGGCTTACTACAAGGTTTTCCTATCAACCCCTGAGAAACATCTTATAAAAATATTTATTAACAACCTCCATCCTAAGATTGCCTATCATATGTGCATGAATTGTATACAAACTTATCAAGATATCAGAATCAAAGGCATGGATCTCGAATGAGGTCTCACAGAAGATGGTTCCATCAAAGACTACAAAGAATCCCAGCCTGGCAAACATAATAATGATCTATCACGGTATTGGAACAAGAACAAGAATGTAGTAACTGACGAAGCCACTGACACCAAACACGTTCAGGTCATGGTGGCTAGTCCCAACACACCTACCCAAACTTATCAACAAGCACTGCTAGTATACCCTCAACCCCCTCCCATATATCAATAGCTCATTCTTTCATATCACCAACTGACATACCAGAAAAACATACACCCTCAAGGTGTGACAATTTATTCCCCTCTAGGGACATCATATCAACCCAACTACCAAGGTCCTGTGAACCAGATGAATGTTATATCAGTCCCACATGGAAAGCCATGGCCTCATGCTCAGAATGCACTACAACACACATTTACACCCTTGGGTGAACCCATAAATGTCATCTTTCATAGAATAATCCAAGCTAACCAAGTTTTATACACAAAAATGCAGCCATTTGATGACTCAACACCTAAGCCTGCCTAGTATAAAGACAATGAGTATTGTGATTACCATCGTGTTAAGGGACACACCACCATCAAATGCACGAAGCTAAAACACTACATCCAAGATCTCATTGACCGCAAAGAGATCGAAGTGGACTCTCCTTCCCAACCATTTCCAAATGTGGGCCTTAAAATCTATCAAAATGCATTTCCTGAACACACCTTAGGTAAAGGAATAGGAAACCCCTCTCAATCCTCCAACCAAGGGAAGGGTAAGAAAGGAGATAGTGCTGATAGAAAATATTATACAAATGCATATATGAACTACGATAATCTCATCGGCTGCATATCCCAAGTCCAGTCCTCTATCAATGTCATTCATGTTAAGGGCATCGATAACCAATGTACAGTCACCACTCATCGAGGCAGAATAACAGTCGCACGTGCAAGTACCACTCTATCTGCTGGTACCCAATACAAACTATTGGAATACCTATGGAATACTCCTACCCAAATTTCCATCTTGGATCTCCTCCACACCTCACCCACCTATCAAGAGATCCTCAATAAAGCCCTACAAGAATTATGTGTTCCTGGCAACATCTACCTCACTAAATTCTAGAACCTTGTTGGCCACTTGTTTGCATATTTTGGGGTCTCCAATAAACCAATAGACATACCCTCCAAAGAACCTAATCATAACCTTCCGCTCTGTATTATTGTCATGGTTAAAGATTTTTCCATCAAGCGAGTCATGATAGATAATGGTTCAGCCCTAAATCTGTGTACTCTAAAATTCATTAAACAGTTGGGTTGCACTGAAGCAGATTTAATAAATGATGTCATTATCATCAAAGCCTATGACAATCTAGAGCGCACTTCTGAAGGCACCATTTCATTTCCCATCAAGGTAGGCCCTGTAATCCAAGATATGGTATGTCATTTTGTTGATCTTGACCTTCCCTACAACATCCTCCTTGGACGCCCGTGGATCCATTCTATGAAAGCCATCCCATCCACCTTCCATCAGTACCTCAAATTCTTATATAATGGCACTGAAATCACCATTTGTGCAGATCCCAAGCCCTTCACATACTACAATGCATTGGAAGCCTCCTTCCCACATTCTAATCACTATCTCAGGATCGACATAGGCACCTTTGTTCCCAGTTCATCTCAAATCCATTGAGATCCAGAAACAATACTCTCTTCCACCCTTTCCATGGTTAAGATCAACAACCAGGGTTGTGGCGAGTACAACCTATTTGATGCCTTCACAATTGGAGCATTGCCAGTTGATCCACATACCCAAGGGAGACCAAACAAGAACATAACCAATCAGAGAAAGCCATAGACAAAATAATTGGGCCCTACCACTTTTATCTCAAATGGCATTTTGAGTAGCCAGGAGATAGCACAAAACATCAATCATTGGCTTTATAAAGATCAGTCACCCCCAGACACCGCTTTCCTCAATTATTTCAAAGGAAAATACTCTACAACTCACAAGCTGGTTACAAAAAAATGGAACTATCAAGGCGGTGACTTGGGTGCTGAAGAGAAAGGAATGAAGACCCCTTTGTACCCACCAAAAGAGAAAAGAATTTAGGCCTTGGTATGGATTCTTCCATGATTGGGGACACTAATGACAATAGTTATACCCATTGTAGACCCCTAGGCCAAATCATTGAATTTGAAGATGTCCCTGAAGAGAAAATTGTGAAAGCCTACGACAATATTGATGATGACATCTTCCTGAGCAATTATGTCCTTTGTCAACTCTCCATTAATTTCACTGACCTTCCCCTCCTACAACCCAAACTCATATATTGGGACCAATCAATTTTCGTACACATTGATGAGTTCCAAAGTGAGGACGTGCTCCTAAGATTCATGGGAGTAGTTGAACAGAGCAATAACTGGGGGCAAGATTCAGCACATGTCTACAAACTAGATCCAAAGGCATACTTTGGGGAAGAGGAGGACTTTAGCAACAAAAATAAAATGTAGAAAACAAAAATAAAAAGAGAAAAATTGATCCCCTAGTGAAAACCCCTCTGGGGCGCTATCTGATCACAAAAAAGTGAAAATAAAGGGTGTATCCACTAGTGAAAACCTCCCTAAGGCCCCAGAGGATGAAGACTCTCCTCTTCCTCTAACCCATGATTATAGACCTGTACATTCATCGATCCTCATCGAAGAAACAAAACCCATCAATCTGGGTATAGAGGACTATCCTCGCATCACTTACATTGCAGCCTCCTTGACAGAAGCAGAAGAATCAGATCTCTTTACTCTCTTACAAGAATCCATAGATAAATTTGCATGGTCTTATGCCCACATGTCGGGATCAGACCCTAACTTGTTTTTTCACCATTTAGAAGTGGACCCAAACATCAAACCTGTCAAACAAAAGCTCAAAAAGATGCACCCCAAGGTAGCACTGCTCATCAAAGAAGAGATAGAAAAGCTACTCCAAGCCAAAATCATTCGCACCATTGACTACTCTGAATGGATCTCCAATATGGTGTAGGTGTCTAAAGCTGATAAATCAATCAGGATATGTATAGACTTCCAAGATCTCAACAAGGCATGTCCCAAAGATGATTTCCCACTGCCAAAGATAGACATGCTAGTGGACCTCACAATAGGACATGAGATGTTGTCACTCATGAATGGATTTTTAGGATATAATCAGATCTATATTGCAGAAGAAGATCAGCACAAGACAACATTCACAACCCCCTAGGGGACCTTCTACTATAATATGATGTCATTTGGTTTGAAGAACGCTGGGGCAACCTATTAGAGGGCCATGACAGTCATTTTCCATGACATGATTCACAAGATCCTTGAGGACTATGTAGATGATATCTTGCCTAAATCAGTTAAAAGGGAAGATCACCTAGATGTTCTAGAATGTGTCTTTGATAGGATTGGACACTATGACCTAATGCTCAGCCCTAAGAAGTATGTCTTCAGGGTCACCTCAGGAAATCTCCTTGGCTTCATTGTATCTAGAAGAGGCATTGAAATAGATCCAAAAAAGGTACAAGCTATCATAGAAATGCCTCCACCAAAAACACTCTGGAAACTACGTAGCCTACAAGGAAAGTTACAATCTATGCGCCATTTTATCTCTAAGTTAGCAGACAAGTGTCAACCATTTACTCATCTCCTGCGAAAAGATAAAAATTTTAAATGGGATCCTCAATGTTGGAAGATGTTTGAAAAGTTCAAAGAATACTTGGATAATCCACCCATCTTGGTACCACCTGTACTCGGCCGACCGCTCATCCTGTATATTTCTGCTACTACAATAGCACTAGGGGTACTCCTTGCTCAATTTTATGATGAAGGCAAGGAAAGATCCATTTATTACATCAGTCGGACCTTAATGAGTTATGAGCTCAATTATTCCCCTATAGAAAAAGCATGTCTGACAATGGTTTTCACAACTCAAAAACTTTGCCACTACATGCTTAGTCATACAACCAAGCTCATTTCAAAAGTGGACCATCTCAAGTGCATACTCTCTAATACTACTCTCATAGATCGAATGGAAAAATGGGTTATGCTACTAAGCGAGTTTGATATTCAATATGTAGACAGAAAATCCATTAAAGGATAAGTCATCGCAGATCAGCTAGAAGTAGCATCATTGGTGGATGCATATCCTCTGATCAAAGAATTTCCAGATGAACATTTATACATGATAGAAGAGAAACCCACTTGGAAACTATACTTTGATGGATTCTACACAGCCCATGGTGCAGGGGCAGGAATGCTTTTCCTCACACCGCAAGGTGACTACATCCCTATGTCATTCAAATTGGGATTTCCCTGCATGAACAACATTGCATAATTTGAGGCACTAGTCGCAGGACTTCGCATGGCTATAGAATGGAACATCACAGATATACATGTCTTTAGCAATTCCAACTCATCATCAAAAAAACCTGGATGAATATCAAACCAAAGATGACAAACTAATGCCATATAAGGAGATGGTTGACAAGATGAAAGAGCATTTCCTCCACTTGTAGATAACACAAGTACCACACTTGTAGAACAAGGTTGCTAATGTAATGCCCACAATTGGCTCCCTCTTAGAGATTCCTCGTGAGTCTATGCAATACAAATTCTTAGTTGAGAAACTTCATGCTCCCGCTTATGAGAAAGATTAATCAAATCACGTATGTGTCTTGGTTGGTCCCCAGTCCCTGTGGTAACATGATATCTAGGCTTATCTACAAAATGGTATCATATCCCCTCATCTCACCACAACCCAACGCCAAAACCTTATTCGCAGAGCTTCCCGCTACAC
The DNA here is from genome assembly GCA_018584345.1 of Thuja plicata. Lineage (NCBI taxonomy): Eukaryota > Viridiplantae > Streptophyta > Pinopsida > Cupressales > Cupressaceae > Thuja > Thuja plicata. Next base: position 601,170 of record MU225035.1, on the reverse strand, counting down.
CCTTGTATCTAATACCCTTTATCGTTGAGGCTATCACAATGTGCTCTCTAGATGTTTAGATGAAAATGAGCCCGCCTAGGCTTTACAAGAGGTACATGCTGGAATCTGTGGTGCCCACATGAGCGGCATGGTCCTAGCCAAGCAAATTTTATGGATAGGATACTATTGGCATACAATAAAACATGATGCTTGTGAGTTCATCAAGAAGTGCTTACCTTTTCAACAGCATGCCAATTTGATCCATGCTCCTGCATATGACCTCCAACCTATAGCACCCCCTTGGCCTTTCTCTTGTTGGGGTTTTAACCTCATTGGTAAGATCACCCCCCTCTCTTCTGAAGGACATAAATACATAATAACAACAACAGATTATTTTACAAAGTGGGTTAAATAAATTCCACTCACCCTCACTACAGGTGTCTAGATCTCAAAATTCATCCTCTACCACATCGTCTGCCGCTTCGACATACCCTCCACTATCTTCAAAGATCATAGAACACCATTTGAAAATCAACACATCAATGATCTGTGTGCTTGCCTCCATATCCATCACCCTTTCTCTAGTCCATATTCTCCTCAAGGTAATGACCAAGCTAAGGCAACTAATAATACCCTTCTCAAAATCCTTAAGAAATTTGTCAATGATACTAGCCACGATTGGCATCTCCAGATTAACCCCACCCTCTAGGCATATCCCACTTCATATCGTACTCCTAAAAGAACCACTCTATATTCCCTAGTCTACGGTGTTGAAGTTGTCTTACCAATTGAGGTCAAACTGCCATCCCTCCGGGTATCACTGAGAGGCCTAGTCAATGATGAAGCTTACCGAGTAGCAAGACTCACACAGCTTGATCTGCTAGATGAAAAGTGTCAGCAAGCCTATGATCACCTAATTGTCTATCAAAATAGACTCAAGAGGAACTATAACAAGAAATTCCGCCCATGCCAGTTCCAGGTAGGGAGCTTTGTGCTAAAGAAAAATCAGGAAGTGGGTACTGATCAAGAAAATAAAGATAAGTTCGAGGTTACCTGGCAAGGCCCATACATTGTCATTGCATGCTTCGGTTATGGGGCATATCAACTCTCCACTCCTCAAGGAGAACCCTTGAATGATCCTATCAACATCATTCATCTCAAGGCCTTCTATACCTGATAGGTGCTTATTCATTCTAGTTATCTAAAAAAATCCATAAAAAGTATAAAAAGTCCATACAAAAAAGTACAAAAACAATGTAAAACAATCTTGAAAAAATAGAAAAAAAATAGAAAAAGAAGCTAAAAAAATGGTTTTCCTGGTGAAAACTTGGCAAACATGCACTTAGAAAACAGAAAAATAATTTAAAAAAAGAGTATAAAAAATTTAAAAAAAATAAATAAATAAATGTCGAATGGTGAAAACTTGGCAATTAGGCGTGCCTTAGACAAGTATGCGTGATGAAAACTTGGAAGCAAGTGTCACACATAACAAATCATTCCATTATCTATAAAAGTCTTGTTCCCTCCATCCTTTGCATCCATATCATTCCCAAAACCCTATTCCCTAGGTGTTCCAACACTATCGCACGCATCAAATAGCAAGATCCAATCAGGTATCATCAGATATGTTTTGTACATACTTTCTTGTAGTTAATCGCTTGGTTTTTTCCTTATATATTTTTTATGTGTCCAGTCTCCTCACCATCGCACTAACACTCTGAGTCTTTGTCATGCTAACCTTCCTTGCCTGGTCCTTTATAGTCTGCATGTTTGGTTCATTAGTTGAATGTGGCACACACCAAAAACATGGGTCCCGTTGCATTTGTTACATCCACTACATCCCTGCGTTTTTCATCTCATCCCTACATTTTCCTCAGGATCATTGCATTTACATACATTACATCATAAAACATTCATAACATATTAAATGCATTCATTATATTTCATCAAAAAATCCAAATAATATACATCAAATGCATAAACATACATCTAGGTACATGCATCTAAACATCTAATCCTATATATACATAATAATAAAACATCACATCCTACAAACACCAATGACAGTACTCATACAGGCATGTGCATCATAACATCATAGAGATCAACACATTGAAGCGTAGAATAATCATCAGTCATCATATATATATAATCATGTCCACAAATACAATGTCTATCATCAATAAATACATCAACATGCACCTAGGTGTTGATATACATATACATCTCATTTCAAAATACAAAATGTGTGTATCACAAAATCCTTTGATAAAATCATGCAGGCAGCTATGATGGTCCTCCTCCCTATCCTGGTGGTGGACGTGGTGGCATCCCAACTGATCCCTGAGATGCCTTCCCTGTGTTGTGTGATCGAGGCTGCTCTATGAATTTCTATCCCTGGCCCTCATGTACTAAATCATGGTACAATTGCCGATACTGGAATGCCTCCTTGTCTGCCCTAGCTGTGTCTATGTGCACTGTAAAGGCCTCTACTACCACTTAACTAGCCCCACCTGCACTGGTTTCCTATTGAGCGATGCCTCGCTCTGTCATGTATGTCTCGGCCTGCCTCTATGCTGCATCCCTCTCAGAGGTAAATGCAATAACCTTCTCTGTAGCCTAATCCATCTGCTTTGTAAGGGTACCCAACTGATCTTTTAGTGTCCATATCTCTTTCCATAGCTCAGAAACATCCTATGTCAAGTCCACCATAGAGAACTCGCCTAAGTCTACTATGCCCTGTAGGGTGTCAAGTACACCTTCGGCCCTATCCGTCTGTGTTGTCTTTGTAGCTATTACTCCTTGTATCTAATCCATCTCCATCTATAGACTGGTCTCTGACACCTGTGCCATCCCCAATAGTCCCCGTAATCATGCGCACTCAATCTGCAGGTTGTCTTTCTCTATGACAATGGTATCATGTGTCTCCTGCAACACATATCCTGTGGGTGGCGCCTATGGTACATGTCCTTGTATCAGCACCTGAGGTGCCTAATCCTATCCCTTTATAGGCACCTAAGGTGCCTGATCCTTCCCATCTCCAGGCAGCCCCTATGGCCCCTCATCCTGTTCCCCCTCCTCCTCCTCCTGTGCCTCTGTCTATGGTCAGACTCTTCTCCTCTAAGGTCTCCTTCTCTATCCTATTACTGAGGTCTCTGGGGCATCCCCTACTATTGTCCCATCATCAACCTCCATGTCACCTGTAGGCTGCTCATGAGAAACCACCTATACTAGATCTGTCAGTCATAAAGGTACGTGTACAGCCTACTAGGCTGCATACTTTGTAGTCATCCCTACATCCACTACATCAGGCCTAGCCACATATTCAACCCGTGCCAGAGTCCTCCATGTCACCCTCACAGTAAGAGAATCTATGTACCTTCCCTAGACTCCAACCTCCCTGGTGACATGAGGATAAAGCCCATCCTCTACCACCACCCCCTGCTGTAATCTGAACTACCTCATCACCCAAGATGGCTTGTAATGCTCTATCTGGTGGATGGTCCTCCCTGGTAAGAAACAATTTGTCTAAGCATATGAGAGACAAATTTAATCCTAAAAATAGTCCTCCCCTCTCGCCTGCCAGTCCATCGCTCCCCAGGGCTCACATGCTCTGTATGGTGTCTAGCAAAAAACCTGGATCTCATCAATAAGTCACCACAAATATCATGGCTGGCCCATAGAGGTATACCTTAGTGGTAGCCTATACCTACATACGTAAGGCTCTCTTAGCTTTTGAACCTCTTTCACCCTCATCGGTCGGAGCTCTGCGATATGCTTCCAAGCCCACACTAATAGCAGTGTAACCCTTGTCCACATGTTGCACACCCTGCAGTACACAGCCATGTGTAAATTGTGGTATAACTATCCACAAACAATATACCCCTAGCAATAGGTAGTCCCCTCCTCAAGCATCTCTGACAATAACTGAGACCACCCCATCCCAAACCCGTGTCCAGCCAAGTCTTCCAGCATCCTCCCACCAATCAATCCTACCATAAACAGTGTTATCCTCCTCAGCCTCCTGTCGATTGTCAGCTTCTAGGGCATCTAGGTCCTGTATCTAGGTATCCTCCTTAGAGGCCTCCTAAAAACTAACTCCATGTAGTGCTCACTATCATGTAGTCTATACAAAGGGACTGGTCCTCGGATTGATATCCATAAGATCCTACATACATCCTCCAAAGTAATCGTCGTCTCTCCAGTAGGCAGATAAAATGTTGTGGTATTGTTGTGCCAGCACTCGATGAGTGCAGTCATATCCCATTATGTGCCTATAGCCTAGGAAATTAGGGCACATAATCTAGTCCCATATTTTCTAGCAATCCCCAGTACACCTCTGTCAGCTAGCCCTCCAACTCCATCGTCGGCAGCCAGTGCTCCTGAGATCCCAGTAGTGGAAACTGCTCCTGCAAAATCCAAACACCACCATTTCAATGACATGTTTCTTCTCAATTCTAGCCTAACCCCTCCTAGAATGGGGCATCATGTCCCTAGGTCTATTCCCAACCCATCCCCAGCCCCCACTGGGTCCTTCCTTTTCCCTCCCCCTCGGTGTCTGCCCTTTTTGGTGCAGACACCAGTTTGGGCGGAGACACCGGTTCTTCAACTGGCCTCTCCAAGAATTTTGCTCCCAGACCCCCATCTTCTAAGGCGTGGGTCTGGGTCTGGCATCTTTGCAAACGCAAGTTTGGAAATGTCATCCATAAAGATGTGGGTTCGAGGATCAGCGTCTATGTAGATGTCAATCCAGGGATCAGCGTCTTTGCAAATGTTAGTTTGAGAACAGGCATTTCCAATCTGTTTCCCTTCTAACCCTCATTAGTGACACCTACCCTTTCCCAAAAGCATGAAAAACTTTGAAAATAGTAAATGCAAGGTCTCGGTTGAGCTACTCACCGGTATTGGCCGCTCCGCGGGTCTTCCATGGGTCTGCCATATTTTCTCTCTAGAGCTATTTTATCCTCCAATCACTATTCACAAATGATGTTCTTTTAGCCCTCCAGTCCCTCTCACAGCCCTCATTTTCCCTAAAAAAAAATCCGCTCTCTTTTCTTCTCCTGCCTGTATATTATTGTATTATTAATCTCGTTGTACAATCTAAATGAGCAGAAAATTCAAAAAAAACATTAGAAAATCACAAAAAAATAAAAATTTAAAAATAAAAATTTAAAAAATTTAAAAAATTCTCCAAAATCTTGCAATAAACCTTTCCTTCCTTCCGCATCACTCACTTTTCTGATTTTAGTTGCATTTTGACTCCTGCGACTGCGATCATGTTTTTCACCAAATTAGTTTTGCGACCGACTATCCTTGCTCCTCATTTTGTTCATAGCTTTTGCTAGTGAATATCTTTCAATCAAATCAAATCCAATCCTTGCCCATCAAGTTGCATCCTTCCAGTGTCAGCTTATCAAATCCTTCATCACATCATCCTGTTCATGGCAAGAACTTTGGACTGAATGACTACTTGGTCATGAGTCCTTCTTTATTGATTTTATATTTTTGTGTCATTTTAAACCTACTCACCACTACCTCGATCTGCTATATATTGGTGCATTGTGACTGGTGGCTACTAATACATGTGTCTTTTGCAGTGTGCTTTTGTTTGAGTGTCTATTCCATGCAAAGGAATCCTGTCATTTGTGTTTTCTAACACATGATGCATACCTCCTTTTGCAATATCAAAATCAGATGTGCTCTCCATATTTTTCACACAAATGGATCCCCAAGGCTCGTTAGTTGCATTTAATTTCATCAATGCATTTGCATTGTTAGTTGCATTCATGCTTGCATTTCAGAAGGCTTCTATGTATTACCTCCTCTCTCTTTCTCCTTCCCATTGCATCCTTTTTTTAGAAAATCTGACAACGTTGTCTTTGTTGTGTTCTTTTCTCGAGGGTGCACAACCCTATATCATCGTTGCTTCAGCATGACTCCTAGAAACCCTCTTCCTCTGGGGCAACTTATTTTCTTGTCTTTGATGCAATGTCACTTGCGATGCCATGTCAAAGAGGGGAAAAATGTAGACGTCCAAAAATATTGATATTATAATTAATATTAAATTCCCTTTTGTTCATCTAACTATTTAATTTAAACAACTAAATAGTTTCATTGTTGGTATTTATCAATAATCTAAATACTATCCTAATGTATTCTATTTAAATACATTTGCCTCACAAAATCCCTTTTTAATAAATTCATATTTATTAAAAATCCTCCATATCCCTAATTCTTCTAAGTTATGATTTATTCAAATCTAATTTGAATTATAATCTAAACCCAACCTAGAGACCTATTAATCCAAGCTAGAAGTCTACCCTAAGCCTACCCTATTCCTACTCTACACCCATCACCTCATTCTCTAAGCATACTCCCCCACCTAATCATCCTCTGATCCTACTTAATAAGGTGATTCCTAACCCTTTTAATGCTAATAAAATGTTCGTACATGTCTGGAAATTCTCTCCAAAATGGTCACCCATTCCTCTTAAATACTCTTACATATTTATCCCCCACTTGAAAATTTTGAGCCACTCAAACATTTAATACTATGTTTGACTCCAAAATGGTCATCCCTTCCAAGCCCATGTGTCCCTTATGTGGCTCTTATGTGGATGCCACATAGGTGCCACCTCATTCAATCCCTTATCTTCTCTGCCAAAAATCTATAAATAGAGGCCTTCTCTTGTATTGGCATCAAATCATTTTGCATTGTCATTATGCTATTTTAGTTTTAAAATCTCATCTCTAGTTTTCATGCTCTTTATGCTTAAATCACATAGAAGTTACATGCTAGGCTAATTTTAAATGAATCATAGTTTTTATCTTGCATGTTGCATATCATTTTCATAGTTTAAATCATCTTTGAGAAGAATTTGCGACTAGTTCTTCAATTTGCGACTAGTTCTTCATACTAGCTCTTGAATCTCTTCTTTGCTTCCAATCTTGCATTCATATTTGCATTGCATTGGGGATCCACTCCATTTTTGTTTGAGAGAGAACACTCACATCCAATATAAATAAGAAAATCAAACAAGTAATATAGGGTGCACTAACTTGTTTTTAGCTCAATCTGATGTTATGAAGATTTCTTGTTGGTTCTTGCTTATTTCATGATTTATTCGTGCTAACCTGCGAAAGTTTCATGTTTGAGCTTTCTCCCAACACATTGAAGATTTCCTCGTACACACATACAAATATTTCTACAATTTACAAACCATATCTCCTTCCTCAGTTAGAGTAAATCCATCAAGATGCTCAATATAAACATATTACTATAGTTCAGCATTTAAGAATGCAGACTCAACATCCATCTGATAGACTATAAAAATTGTGTAAGCTGCATGCAAGAAGTAATCTAACAGCTTCAAGTCTAGCTATGGGAGAAAATGTCTCTGTAAAGTCAATACCTTCCATCTATGAATATCCTTTGCATTTCAGTCTTTCTTTGTTCCAAACCACTTTACCATATTCATTCATCTTGTTTTTGAATACCTATTTAGTACCGATCACATTTTTGTCAATAGGTCTAGGAACAAGAATCCAAGTCTTGTTCTTCTTGATCTAATTAAGTTCTTATCTCATTTATTTCATCCAAATCTCATCATTTTGTGCTTCCTTTATATATTTAGGCTCATATTCAAATAATGAACATGTTTCATCCCTAGCAATTCTTCCTCTAGTTTTAACACATCTATTCTTATCACCAATAATGACATCTTCAAAATTATTAATCCTTATATACCATGGACTTTTTGGTATAATTTGGCAATATTCACTTCATTTTCCACAAGTTCTTTATGCTCTTCCGGTCCATCCTAATTCTTATTTTGCACTTCCATAATTTGATTTTTTTCTTCAGTTATGTCATACCAGCAAGTTATTTCGGATCTCTACACATTCTCATCAACTCTGATATTTTCACTTTTAACAATTTTCTTTAGTCTTTAGTTATAACGTTTATATGTTTTTTTTTTAATTTTTAGAATACCCAAGAAATATTCCTTCATCACTTCTAGGATCAAACTTTCCAATATCCTCATCTCTCTTAATGTAGCATTTACTTCCAAAAATTCTAAAGTATTTCATTGTAGGAGTGTGACCATACAATAGTTCATAAGCAGTCTTACTAATTCCTTTCCTAATTTTTACTTGGTTCAAATTATATATTGCATTGCACACTGCTTCTCTCTAGTAGATCTGTGGAACTTTTCCTTCAACCATCATAGTCCTAGCTATGTCTAGGATAGTTCCATTCCTTCGCTCTGCAACACCATTTTGTTGTAGGTTTTGTGGACCAGAAGTTTGTCTATTTATCCCATGTTCTTCACAAAATGCATTAAATTCACCAGATGTGATTTCTCCACCTCTTTCTGATCTTAGGCACTTTATTATTTTTCCAAATTATGTTTCTATCATCATCTTGATTATCTGAAACTTCTGAAAAGCTTCTGATTTCTCTTTCAAAAATTTTAACCCACATAATCCTTAAATAGTCATCAATAAGTAGTATAAAATATCTATCACCATAGTATCTTCTTGTCTTAGTAGGACCACATAGATTTATATGTACCAAATCCAACACTCCATTTGAAGAGTGTGTCTTATTCTTAAAACTAGATCTAGTCAGTTTACCCAATTGACATTCTTTTCATATGTTGTTAGGCTTCATCGGTTTAGGAAAATATATTACAGCATTAGTAGAGCTAACTTTCACCATATTGTAAAAGTTTACATGAAAAAATCTTCTATTCCATAACCAACTATCATTAATCTTAGCAACCAAACATTTATTCTCAATAGTTATTGTTGAGCATTATTTTGACACAAGCCAACTTGCTAGGATCTCGAGATTCGATCTCCTCTCTTGAAAGAATAACAAAGTTATTCCCAAGGTTCTCCGGGGTCGGGTCACAACCTGCTTGGTTACTCAATTGAAGATAAATGTGATTGTTCATGAGGAGGCCTTTGCTGGTACATTCAAGACATCAAACTGCAAAACACTTTTAGTTTTTTTGGTATTTTCATTTTAACAACTATATGTGTTGTAAATAAAATGCAATTTTGTGTTTTCAAGATGGTAATTTTTAGAATTAAAGATAGAGTTTTAAAGAGACAAGGGTAACGAGAAATAAAGCAAATTGCAAGAAAAGTGGAATCCTAAGGACATAAACCGTAGTAAATCCTTACTTGTGAATTGAATGTTGGAGAGATTTGGAACAACCCATGAAGCATAAATCAGACCAAGTCACAATTCACTACTCCACAGATGCAAGCATTTGGAGAGAAGATGTATTCACTCGTGCAAGATATTCAAAATCTATCAAATTGTGAAGCCACCAAGATGTGTGCACCCACAAGATGGATTTATCATTAAGCCCAAATATGATCTCCTCCGCGCATTCGTCACAACAAGGTAGATATACAACAGCAAACTCCAACTAAAAGTAGCACGAATTCGAAACACATGAACAACACAAGAGGCTCTTTAAAAATAAAGAATAATGCAAGCATACATTCAATAATTTCACATAGGTAGTAGTAATTCACACACCATGAATGAAGCACCAAATGTAGATCGTTATTGTATAAAAAATTCAGCCTTTTACATTGCTTTTTGATTACAATATATAGAGTTTTGATCTACAACTCTGATTTTCAGAGTTAGGGCATCAAAGAGTCTAAACTAAATAATAAAAGCTAAAACTAGAACTTTTCTAAAGGGAAACTACTACTAACTGATACTATATAACTTGCATGGATTCTTAAACCCATTTACAACCCATTTTCTCATGCAAAGAGGGTCAAATTTGCTAAGAATAGAAAGAGAAAGAAGGTAGGTTTCTTCTTGTGAATTTGGAGTCTTCTTCTCGAATCTTATGGTTTTTCTTGGAATCTTCATCTAAGGCTGTCTCTGGTGGTGTGAATTGATAGGAGACCCTTAGTCCATTTGAAATGAACTCAAGTTGTCCATTAATCTAATCTGGAGTCTAACTGGTGTTGAAAAAAGTGACCTCGCTGGAAGCACCCAATTTTTTGGACCCCGACCTCTACTCCGAAATTCGCCAAGTGCAAATTTTACTAAGTATGAAACCAAAATTTGGGACCCCCAAAATTTCGGCCTTTTGGAGGCCGAAAGGCCGAAAAACATAGCCTTTGAAAATGGCTAAGTATGAAAAATTATTTTTTTTCAAAAAAATGGCTAAGTGCCAAAAATCTTCATTTTGCAAAATTTGACTAAGTCTAGAAAATTTTTCGGGATTTAGGGGTTTCGGGGTTTTTGGCGTCCAAAATTTTGGCACTTTAGGCATTTCGGCACTTTTGACACTTTTGGAATTTTGGGGTTTTTGGCCTCCAAAATTTTGGCACTTTCAGCATTTCGACATTTTGGCGCTTTTGACATTTCAGGGTTTTCGGCCTCCAAAATTTTGGCACTTTCGGCATTTCAGGGTTTTCAGCCTCCGAAATTTCAGCATTTTGAGATTTTAGCACTTTAGGCATTTCAGGGTTTTCAGCATTTTGGCACTTTTGGCATTGTAGACATCTCTGAAGTCTGAAACTCCAAAAATCTCATGACTGAAAAATGGTTAAGTTTTCTGGCAGGATCCTAGGGTGAACTTTGTAGAATCTCTTTACAAGATTTTGGACTTCATCAAAACTTAGTAACTCCACAAATTTAGCTTCCCTTGTTGCCTCTCCCTAAACCTGGAAAGATGTGCTTCAAACTTTCAAACATCTTCATTGCCATCCATGATTTGCTTCATATTTTCCTAGAACTGAAACCTCTACTGCAAATCATCCTTTTTGTTCACCGTGGTCCCACTTCCCATGAGTTGTTTGAACAACATTCTGGGTAGAATATAAATTCTCTTTTCTCTCATCTTCATACAACTCCAAGTCAACCCCATCGAATAGTTTCTCTATCTCATCGGTTCACAATATTCTACATCGAGGTTCTCAGTTCTACAATCACAAAGGACGCCTCATTACCAATATTTATTGAAAACGTGAAATTAAACTAGAGAAACTAAGTCCATGAAAGGAAATTAAAAATTAACTCTAAAAAACACATCAAAAGAAAAGAAGTCAAAAGAGGGGAAAAAACACCAAGAGTTGACTCAACCGACATCCAACTATCAGGAACACCTGGGCCCACAATCTAACTCACTAGATTCCTAATCAAATTGACCAAAAGGCTGAAAGACCCAAAAAAAAGGGGGTCCCATTAGGCCAAGTGGCCAAAATGGGGCGTGTGTTGTGGAACCACAACAAATAGCCCAGACAAAAGGAGAAATGACCAAGGCATTTCTTTATCAACAAAAAACTTCTAGAAACTCATCTTGTAATAAACCGAACCCAAGTACCACTCATGGTAATATTCTTTCACCAACTCTCAAAATTGAAGTCTTCTGTCATTTCTTCTTGTGTGTGCACTTGTGTGTTCATTCCTTTGACATTTTGAAAAATATAACTTAAATGAATATCAACCAAAAACCAACCTTCACAATGTTGACAAGGGCTTCCTGAGATGATCTCTACTGCCAGTCAAGCGTCTGTAGCCCCGAAAAATTTTCCCCCGAGTCCCAATCTAACCTTGCTCTACTGCCCGTCAGGCATCCATAGCCCCAGTAGAGATTTCTAGAGTCACCCTTCTCTATCTCCTAATTATATTTGAAGTAGAGGTATTTGGAGGATTCTCTCTTTGGAATTTATTTCTTCTTCCTTGATTTGTGACCGGTTTGGGCCACTTGTGCTTTGAGTGTGCTACTTCTTGAACGCCTTCATTTTATTGCTTTTGATAAACCTAGGTAGTTCTTAGACTGTGCTACCTTGGTATAAGATTCTGATCACCGTGCTAACCATTTCTTTGAATGATTCATTTTTATTTCACATTCTTCTCCTTTTTGTCCTCTCTTTCCCTTTTTTTTGGGGGGGGGGGGTCAGGTTGCAGATGGAGAAGGGTTCTGGGACTGGTGGGTACTTGTGTCAACATGTTGGTGTTGGCTCTAACTAACAACCATCCAAGAAACCAATGTTTCCAATGTCTTATTTTAATATATCTCATGATTTAGGATGATCAACATTGAACATCACCTTGATTTCCAGGAAAAGGTATCACCATTTTTGATCTCTGTGTATAGCTTCTTGCAAGATACATCTCTTTGGAAATTTTTACTAAGAAATACCTCTGCCTCTCATTGAGGACCGGTTGGGATGGACCACTTTTCGGGAATAGCCCTGACAAAACACACTTACCCCAAGACCGACAAACAAAAGGAAGAAAAAAAACAAGCAAGCAAAAAAGGAACAAAGAAAGACACACTAACAAAGAGGAAACAAGAAACAAAACTAACTACTAAAACACAAAGAAAAACTAACACCTACCTATTCAAAACTAATGATAAATTATATACAAAAGACTTAGAACAAAAAGCATATGAGTTACTGGTTAATTGATTTTCCTCTCCATGTAGTAGCAATAACACACTTTTTATAGTTCTAAGGAATGCAAACTCATCTTTGTACTCAGAAAAATAAAATTTAGACAAGTTTTATTCAAATTCTGGGTGCAAATCATACAAAATTAGAAGTTGTGGTAACTCTCCATGATCATGGTTAATCCAAAAACAAGTTTTTTTTACCCTTAGCACCATATTCAAATTGGAGATTATCAAATTGTAAGGGATAATGGAAAGATCCAACTTGATTTAGTGAGTTCCCAACCATGGGAGTATACTCACACAACATGATTTCTTCGTTTGGAGGTCTTAACTTAGGGTACACCATTCCATCTTCATCAAGTACATGCACACCATAAGAAGACATAGGCATTGGCAATTTACTATACCTGTCATTACAAAAAGGCTCAAAAGGAAAAGCATCAAGAATATGATCCTTGCTATAATCATCATTAGGCCTAAATAATGAATCATCACATTTAACCTCATTAGGACTAACAACTTCAATCATAAACATGATGTTTGAATTGTAAGAATCATTAGTATCATCAATCAAATCATTTTCTCCCTCAAGCTTTAAAGAAACATCTTCAAAATTGTTCTTACCTTCTAAGGCAATCTCCCAAGCTAGCATGAAGTCGGGACAACTTACTTCTGGATGTAGATCAAATGGATGAGCTCTACATGAATTGGCTACTACAAGGTCTAATATATGCATGGAATACCCATAAATGGACATTTCTTTACTCAAATAGGATACTAGATCAAGCACTTTATCTACCTCATTCGATGATAGAGACAGAGAGTCATCTTGTTTCTCGATTGGTAAGTCCCTCATTCCACATTGTTGGCCATGTGTGAGTGTTGCAGACCCTAGGAAAACTTTTTTATCATCTTTTTGGAACTTTTGTATCTCCCCCATTTGATTTTCATCATGATTAGCATTCAAGCAATAAAGGTCATCACCACTCATGATTTCATGAGAATAGACTTCTTTTTTATTTATCATGAAAATGTCTATGAACGTGTCTATAATTTCATTCTCTACATTATTTTGAATTGTCTCACCATCATTCTTTTGTATGCTAATCGCTTTCACTTCCTCATCAAGAAAGCAAATATCTTCCAGAGTCTAATGGGTTTGATCACACTCATCTTCTTCCTTCCTTGATTGATTATCCCAATGATCCACTATAGGAATTAACACCTCTTCAATAGTCATGTTTCCTTTCAAATAGAAGTCCATTTTCCCAAGGAAAACATGGCAATCCACCTCACAATGCTAGTTAGTGAGGTGTATCCTACATCCATCCATCCATGCAAAATCTGATAATAACATTGGAATACCCAATTCTTGCAACCTCTTATTCAGTCTATTTTTCTCAAGTGTAATATCCACCCAACATAGATTATGAGTATCTACATCTTCATCATTTGAACCTTTCTCAATCTCAAAATAGTCATCCAAATTTTCTTGTGAAGATGTCAAATATTTCTCACTTGCTGATTGTTCATGACAATAATTCTGGGGCAGCATTGAATATGTCTCATCTTCTTGGATTTTTCCCTCATTTCTTGATACTTGATGATTTATTTTTGCACAAAAATCATTGGGTAACTTGAGTTCTTGAGTGTTGCAAACTTTTAGGCCCATTTCATCTTCATTGTTGCACCAATTATCATGCTCATATGGCTGGCCAACAAACTCTCCATCTAAAGAATCATCATGAATAGATGCATTAAGTGTTGGATTATGACAAGAATATGACAATATATTCAAAGGACCATCATCGAGAGATGAAATTTTTGCATCCAAGGTCGTAGCATGAGAATTCTGACTCCAACTTTGATATTGAAAGTGATTGACCTAATTCTTTCGATTGGCTGATTGCATCATTTCGATATCGGGCAAGTTATAATCGGTTGAATAGAGTGATTGCAGCTGATATGGTATGTTGAGTGGATTGACATAATGCTGCAATGGTTGGCAACCTTCAATCAATTGCATATTGAAACTTTCATCTGGACCACTCGTACCATTTGTAACATCTCATCCACACCATGCCAAGAAAAGAGCCTTGCTAAATGCATCATGTAAGGTAGTAATCTCGCCCAAAGATATAATGGTTCTTGCAAATGAGACATCCAAACACCATAAATAATGTTCTTTTAACTTCAAATCATGCACCCTCCATTTTGAATCTTGGAGCCTTTGATACATGAGAAGGAATCGATGATTAAATTGGGTAATAGACTCTTGAGGTGTCCTTTTATAAGGATTCACCTCTTTGTTTTTCATAAGGAGTTTTCACATCTCATTGTACTTTCTAGAAACATATTGTTAATATATTGTTTTCTTTTGCATATGATGTCTCCTTTGGCTTTTTGGCCTCCATAGTTTTTTCTGTCTTATGTACTTTGCTTCTTCCATGTGACAAGTTTGCATGCAGGTGTTCTTGGGAGAATAGGGTTTTTCCTATTCTAACAGTGTGCACCCATGAGACTAATTTATCGTTAAGCCCAAAGATGATCTCCTCCACACATTCATCACAGCAAGGTAGATGTACAACAGCAAACTACAACTAAAAGTAGCACGAATTTGAAACACAACAACACAAGAAGCTCTCTAAAAATAAAGAATAATGCAAGCATACATTCAATAATTTCACATAGGTAGCAGCAATTCACACACCACAAATGAAGCACCAAATGTAGATCATTATTGTATAAAAAATTTGACCTTTTACATTGCTTTTTGATTACAATATATAGAGTTTTGATCTACAACTCTGATTTTCAAAGTTAGGGCATCAGAGAGTCTAAACTAAAGAATAAAAGCTAAAACTAGAACTTTGCTGAAGGGAAACTACTGCTAACTGATACTATATAACTTGCATGGATTCTTAAACCCATGTACAATCCATTTTCTCATGCAAAGAGGGTCCAATTCGCTAAGAATAGAAAGAGAAAGAAGGTAGGTTTCTTCTTGTGAACTCAGAGTCTTCTTCTCGAATCTTATGGTTCTTCTTGGAATCTTCATCTGAGGCTGTCTCTGGTGGTGTGACCTGATAGGAGACCCTTAGTCCATTTGAAACAAACTCAAGTTTTCCATTAATATGATCTGGAGTCTAGCTGGTGTTGAAAAAAGTGACCTCGCTAGAAGCACCCAGTTTTTCAGACCCTGACCTCTACTCTGAAATTCGCCAAATGCAAATTTTACTAAGTATGAAACCAAAATTTGGGACCTCCAAAATTTTGGCCTTTCGGAGGTCGAAAGGCCGAAAAACATAGCCTTTGAAAATGGCTAAGTATGAAAAATTATTTTTTTTCAAAAAAATGGCAAAGTGTCAAAAATCTTCATTTTGCAAAATTTAACAAAGTCTGGAAAAATTTTCAGGATTTCAAGGTTTCGGGGTTTTTGGCCTCTGAAATTTTGGCACTTTCGGCATTTTGGCATTTCAGCACTTTCGGTACTTTTGACATTTTGGGGTTTTTGGCCTTTGAAATTTTGGCACTTTCAGCATTTTGGCATTTTGGCACTTTCGACATTTCGGGGTTTTCGGCCTCCAAAAATTTGGCACGTTCGACATTTTGGCACTTTTGGCATTTTGGGGTTTTCGGCCTCTAAAATTTTGGCACTTTCAACATTTTAGGATTTTGGCACTTTAGGCATTTCGGGGTTTTTGGCATTTCGGCACTTTCGGCATTGTAGACATCTCTGAAGTCTGAAACTCTGAAAATCTCATGACTAAAAAATGGTTAAGTTTTCTGGCAGGATCCTAGGGTGAGCTTTGTAGAATCTCTTTACAAGCTTTTGGACTTCATCAAAACTTAGTAACTCCACAAATTTAGCTTCCCTTGTTGCCTCTCCCTAAACCTGGAAAGACGTGCTTCAAACTTTCAAACGTCTTCATTGCCATCCATGATTTGCTTCATATTTTCCTAGAACTTAAACCTCTACTACAAATCATCCTTTTTGTTCACTGTGGTCCCACTTCCCATGAGTTGTTTGAACAACATTCTGGGTAGAATATAAATTCTCTTTGCTCTCATCTTGATATAGCTCCAAGTCAACCCCATCGAATAGTTTCTCTATCTCATCGGTTCACAATATTCTACATCAAGGTTCTCAGTTCTACAATCACAAAGGAAGCCTCATTAGCAATCTTTATTGAAAACATGAAATTAAACTAGAGCAACTAAGTCCACGAAAGGAAATTAAAAACTAACTCTAAAAAACACATCAAAAGAAAAGAAGCCAAAAGAGGGGAAAAAACACCAAGAGTTGACTCAACTGAGATCCAACTATCAGGAGCACGTGGGCCCACAATCTAACTCACCAGATTCCTATTCAAATCGACCAAAAGGCTAAAAGACCAAAAAAAAGGGGGTCCCCATTAGGCCAAGTGGCCAAAATGGGGCGTGTGTTGTGGAACCACAATAGTTATCAAATGAAATAGATTACCAGTAGTTTGTGTACATGATGGAATAAGTTTTCATGTACTTCCAATGATCTTTCAGATTCCATCCATGAATTCCAATTTATATCTTTATCCAATAGTTATCCAACACTCATAAAATTATGACTTAAACCTTCAACATAAAAGACATCTTCAGTATTGTTTTTACCATCAAGAGTAATAGATCATTTTCCTTTAATCAAACAGGGATCATTGTTACCAAATCTAACAACACCACCATCATAGCCCTAAAGCTTCACAAAATTGTCCTTATCACCAGTCATATGATGTGATCATACACTATCAATGACCCATTCATCTTTTTTAACAACTCTTGAAACCAATGCTTTTTCTTCATTAGGTTTATCTTCTTTAGTAGCAATAAACACAATTTCTTCCTCACTAGCAACAAACTCATCATCAATCACACCTTCTTCAATAGCATAAAAAAATTTATGACCCTTAGAATGATATTTATTATACTTGTCTCTAAAATCCTTGGAGTTTTTGTTTGAACATCTACATGCAATATGACCAATCTTATTACAATTGAATCATTTCAAATGTAACCTTCCTTCATAATTATCAGAGCCCTTAGGTAGTCTTCTCGCAATCAAATCTTCAAGATCGTCAATATTCATTTCTTCCTCCATGGTCTCTTCTCAATATTTAGCATAGTATTTGAATTTCATCTTTGTAGATCTTTCTCCCTGGTCATACTTAGTCACACTAGATTTAAATGCAGTCTCAACCTTTGGAAGTTCCTTACCAAGTGTATTCATCTCATAGGCACAAAGTTTACCTTCCAAAGCTTCTCTTAAAATGTATCTTATAGTTATCAATTCCTCAATAGTATCAACTTTATCAATGTAACATGCAGGAAAGGATCTCATAATCTTGTCTACAACTTCATTGCCTATCAAGGTACTGCCAACACATTTGATTGCACAAACCAGATCATTTACTCTCTGTAAATAGACTGAGGTGGTTTCACCTTCACTCATATTCATATTTTTATTTTAATCCTTGCAACTTATCTTTCTTAGCATATGTGTCACCTTCATAAATAGTTTCTAATTTTTTCCATACCTCATGTGCATTCCTTAATCCATAAATGTGAGAATATTTTGAATCAGATAAGGCATTGATCAAGGTCTCCTTTGCTAACATATTTTTACTGAATTTATTTTCATCTGTAGTAGCATTTTTTAGGTCATTCAGAATATCATAAGGCTCCTCAGTGATCTTTCAATATTCATCTTTTGTCCCCATGCATATCAGGTAGGTATTCATGTGATCCTTCCAAATTAGATAGTTGTTTCCATCAAACTCTATACTCTCTTTTCTTATACTTTCCATGATGGATCTCCTCCAAGTGGTCAAGCTTCTTCAAAAGGACTAGGATCTGATACCAATTGTAAGGTCTAAAAGGAGGCAAGCACAACTGAGAGGGGGGTGAATCAGTTGTACACACCTAATAATAATGTAATTTCACTTTAGACACTTAGATCTGAAAGATAAATAGTTATGCAAGATCCACACAAAAATAACACAGAACACCAATATTTGTTCTCAAGGAAACCCAGTTAAGGGGAAACCCCAGTGGGAATCAAACCCACAAGATGAGTATACTTAGCTAAAAGTACTCCCTTATTAAGAGAAAAATAGAGAACAAAGGATACACTAGAAACCATAGGATAACAACCCAATCTACAGGCTCACTACCCAAATCTCACTACTCACAATACAATCACAAATCTCGCCCTCAGTCGGGTTCACCAAAATATCTTCAATCAAATCATGGTGGAGATAAATTCCTTTACAATCAAGATGAAAAATAGCATCTCCAATGACAATACAATTCCAATGAAGTACAAACTTTGCCTTAAATGTAGAATACAGATACCAGTGATTCTCCTTATATTCAAAAATCTCTCTCTCATCTCACAAATATAAAATGATCTCTCATTTATACTGATTACAAAGAATAATCAACCACTAGGTCGTATAATACCTATTACAATAAAAGATATAAATATTATGCTCAATCTTCCAATAGATCCAAATCAAGTCTGATAAGACTTAGATAGGACCCAAATATTCAACCACGAACACTAATGTGTGTTTCCAAAGTAGCATCAATAATTGCAACATGTTACTCCATCAAGCCAGCTAGGACCTAAATGAAGAAAAACCAACACGCTACCAAAATAGAAAATCCAATCACCTCAAACAATTCAGTCCAATAGCACAATCATCACATGATCCAAGAACACCAACAGGAATAATTAATACCATACAAAACATTTGCATCATCTCCTCTTCATCTCTGATCAACAAGAACAATAATAATACAGAACTCTGTCACGACAAAAGATAGCTTTCTACACTTTGAATCATGAAAAAAACTAGCTATGAACACAATGATAAGGCACCATATAACCACAAGCTTCACAACCTCTGAAACATCAAATCCAAGACATACCAAACCAAATACTCATCCATTGTATACAGTAACACTGTAACAGTAGAAAACATCAACTCGATCATACCTTACTTAAACTGTCATCAGAACTTCTGCAAACCTCTGTAGAACATTTAAAGATACCTTTGAACAATACCTCACAATTGAAACTAAAGATATTTAACATAGTACCTGAACAACTGAAATCCTCTTTACTGGACATACTAAACACATTGTTTTAAATAGCAATTAGTATGTTGACATCAATGGCGAAACATTAATGTCAACACACCTAAGTACCAAACTCTGACATGCTCAAGAATATTCTAACATAGTGATGTATCTTATCATAAATTTGTTGATTTATCTCGATTGATGGACTTTGATAGACTTTTTTAGACATTGATATCTCTCAATATATGTGGACATTTGATTTACTTTAATAAACAGTGATAGATTTGGATATTTGATATCTTATCTTTCTTTTGATGTCATGATACATTGGACTTTATGATTTTTTAGATGATCTATTTATGGATACATTTTTAGATGATTCTATTGTTACTCCAATTAATCATTGAAGTTTTCATTAGTATTCAAGCACTCAATATGGGCAATCTGTAAAAGAGTCACAAACAGGATAGTTGGTATATTCACCAAAGTGCAAAGTTAACCAAGAGCACTAATCACGCATAGAGTTAATCAAGTAAAGTGATACCCGAGCAGACAGACTTTATCGAGAAATAGACAACACCAACCTACATAGTATAACCGAACAACAGTATAACTGAGATACATGAACTACATCAAGCACCGAGAGACAACATTAATTGAGAGGACCAGAGGCCACATAAAAGTTTTTTTTGGCACATTATCCTATGTAACAAAATTTTTCCTGACCTAGATAACGGTTTACAACAATTGAGGAGAGCATTAATTACATATTTACAACATTAATTTTTTATCTCTCATATGTTGGATGATCAAGGTAAATTATGTACACCATTGATCTTAGGTTAGGGATGTAATTGTAAAACCCTAATTAGGTCATAATATTTGATATATAAATGTATAGATGTAAATTTTGTAATGCATGTTGATAAAGCAATGATCAATTATCTGCCATACTACAGACATCAGAGATCAGACAAGGGATTTTAAGGACAGGGACTACATTGCAGCAATCAGTTTTTAGAATAGAAGCAAGGCTACCGAGCATAACATAGCATAAGGTATTATCATTCACATTGAGGTGATATGTTTTGAATGTAATTAATGGATTTGTATCAGCAATATTGAGATTGTATATGTTTTATATCAAACTTTTGTTACTCTCTAACAATTGTAATAGACCCCTAAATCTCTTAATAGAGTAGACTTAACTGTCTTTTTGTAAATCTCTTAACCGAGTGCACACATAACTTGTGTTGCAAAATCCTCACACCAGGTAGATATAATTGATCTCATTGTTAATCCTAATAGGGTAAGATCATCAGAAGTGATCATTCTTTGTAAGCTTTAACAGACTACTTTATTTACTGCAGTAGTGAATTTTTGTGGGTTTGATCCTCACTACAGTTTTTACCTTCTAACAGGGGTTTTCTACGATACCAAACTATTAGTGTCATGAGTACTTAATTTCATGTATGTGTATTATTTATTTTACATGCATTTACATTTTAGCAGTGATACTATATGTTTGGTGTATGTAATCTACTCAATCAGATAATACAGAATAGTGGTTACAATGAATTGATTAAAAAAATTAGGCTATTGTTTCACCCCTCCCCTCTCAGTACACACCCTTTCCATTACCCCAACAATTGGTATCAGAGCTAGTTCTCTTGTTTTGAAGGTTTAATCACTGAAGAGAAAGGTCTTACAATGGAAAGGTATACACTTGATAAAACCATTTAAAATTAGAAGTTACAGTTATAGATCTATTTCGAACAATACAAGGAAGCCAAAGAGAAACTCAAGGAGATGTTGATTAAGATAAAGGACATGGCACTTTGCTGTCGTGAGATAGATTATCATGAAGAAGAGATTCATGACCCATTTGATACATCTGGATTGGAATCTAGTAGCATATCTGATGCATCTGAAGGAATCATATCAAAGCTATCTGAGAGCAATCAACAACTTAATGAAAAAGTGAAAGCACTGTAGATCGGTCAAGATATACAAATAGTTAGAATGGTTGAAGTCTTAAATGATGCAAAGAAAGTTGATCAAGATAGAAATATGGTTGTTGATGACAGAAGACAGATGACTGAAAAGTTATAAGAAAAATAATATGATATATTGAAACTTACTGAACATTACTTTGAGATCACAAGTCAAGTGGTTTCTATGAATCATGAAGCAAACTGAGTGAATATTGAACTTGCAAGAAGAGTAGAAGATATTGGTGTATTGAAGGAAGAAAAATAAAAACTGACAAATGAATTGAAGATTTTACAACAACATAATGAAGTGATTAAGAGATCTAAAGAAAGCACTAAGAGAATGGATGAATTTCTGAACCATCAAAGAAGACTGAACAACAATATCAGGCTAGGGTATGCCAAGCAAGGAGAATCATCAAATCAAGTTGAACAAAGGAATGTATACTCAAGCCTGAAGCCTAAGAAGCCCTCTTTCCATCACTGTGGAAAACTAGGCCACACATCAAATGTTTGCAGAAGCAAAGCAAAAGGTATTCTAGAAACCCTCCTAAATTTAATGGTATTTTCTATAATTGTAATAAACATGGACATCATGCACATGAGTGTAGATCCAAGTTGAAAAAACCACAAAATAAACCATACATGGATAAATAATTCCAAAATTGCAACATGCATGGTCATACATCACAAACATGTAGGAAGAACACAAAGAAAATCTGGAAGCCTAAA
Source organism: Thuja plicata (assembly GCA_018584345.1). NCBI lineage: Eukaryota > Viridiplantae > Streptophyta > Pinopsida > Cupressales > Cupressaceae > Thuja > Thuja plicata. The sequence goes on along the minus strand of MU225035.1, from coordinate 578,909 downwards.
GGACAATAAAAGGTAAATCAACCAATAAGACAAGGTAATGCTTATGCATGGGATTATAATACTTGTATTAGTTGTATGACATGTAATAAATATGGACATATAGAAAAAAATTGTATGAGACAGTGGAGAACCAAGTCTAGGAATTGGTCAAACTCTGGTATGGCATGTTCTCACTATCACAAAGTTGGTCACTTAAGCAAAGATTATGCAGACTGAATAAACACTTACGGAAATGGAAATACAATTGATGAAATTGTAAGGATCAAAAATCAAATTTGGAGGAGAGCATCAAATGATAATGCAGGACCAATCACAACAATCAGTGACACCTCATCCAATGGATTAGGTGGCTCCACCATCTCCAAACGAGCAATATAAGTAGGTAAGGAACTATGTTTTTCAAAAGCTATACCTTACATTAGTTCCTATGTTCATTGCACAAATGTCAAAGTAGCATGAATTGAGATGCAGTGTGGTATTATATTTTTTATTACTATGATCTAGTTGATTTGGTTAATATGTACCAAGTTAGAACTATCATTCGGTAAATATGTGAAGAGACAACCGAGTTTCTATGGCAACCGAGCATTTGTTACATTCACCGAGCTGGAGTATTTTTAGTGTTAACTGAGCATAATGTTTGTTCATTGAGTGGTTGGTGAAAAGCATTTATTGCACCACCCTAAGTCATTTTCTATAAATTTGATTGACGTGAACTCATTTTTTCACACCACGATCACAGAGCATAATAGAGATAAGAGAGAAAAGTTATAGCAGAGAATTTTTGAGCATTCTATAAGAGATTTAAGTGCATTCTGAGCACAAAGAGGTTATTCATAATGCATTTGAACTTATTGAGTTATTCAAACACCGTTCATGCAAGCCCTAAACCAAAAATCATGGCATCTACATCTTGAACCATGAAAGAAAAGATGGAGAAGGATAAAAAGATTATTTTGGTGAAGAACTCCACCTGCACTGGGGCCAATTATAAGATCCATCCACGGGTTGTAGCCCAACCAGATGACAAAGGTGTGTTTTCATCTATCCCGCCTGGGGTTTTTTTATTCCAAGATGTGCATGCCCACATTCACTACAAAATAGGTGAAATCGGAGACTTTGAACTTATATCCACTTATCAATCACTATGCACATAAGGGAAACTGAAAGAAGATCATAAACATTTGGAGGTTAAAGGGTTAACCAATGCCCTAAATTTCCTGAATGTATTCAAGACCGAGTGGATCAGCATTGTTCTAAGTCATGTACATGATGGAAAGATATGGCTGGATGATCCCAAGAAGATAACAAAGGATGTTATTCACACTGTGACAGGGTATCCCATATTTGATAAATCAAAAGCCCTAAGGCACCCTTCAAGAACCAAAATAGAAAAGCTAACAGGAGCTAAATGGGATGGTAGAGATCTGAAGATCAATTGCATCGATGATCCTAAACTAAGATTCAGAGCTTATGTCATTGGCTACAAGATATTCTAGTCCAGCTGACTGAACAACATTGCTTGCGGAGCTATTGACATAGCATACAAAATTGTAAATAAATGAGTACAATATGACTTAGTCGCGTTGTTGCAAAGGCAATTTGAATAAAACATGAAGACCATCATATCAACAAGATCAAACACATGTAATTTTGGTTCACTACTACTATGCACATTTTTCTACTTGCAGAACTTCTTTCCATCCATCGGTAAAGTAAAATGGAAGTCAAACCGGCCAATTACAATGCAAATCAATGACTTCATTACAAGTCTAGGGAAGAACATTGAACCAGTTATGAATGAATATTTCTCTAAGGTCAAAGAAAGGATGGAAAAGAGATCCAGAATACCTATGCAATTATTGGAAAAATTCAAAGATGAAATATGTTTTGTAGTTGACACTGAGACAACTCTAATCAAGGCAGTACAACCAAGGACAACATGGCTACCTCTGTTAGACTATGAGTTACATATTTATATTGCCTATCTATTGAAAATTTTTTGAATGAGCCTATTGATAAATTTTCTATGAGATTTGGCACATTTCATGAAGCCCAAACCCGAATCACTATTGGTCTACAAGTTCAAAAGATGGGCAAGAAAAAGACTAAAATTGTGAAGACTTTGAAGAAAAAATTTGCATTCACAGATAAATAATTAGACAAATATGTTGATGAAACAAAGGAGAAGACTTCCATTGGTCAATATGATGAACCTAAACATGATTTTGATGCCACCGATTCAGATGAAACACAAGATAAGGTGCCTAAGGCCAAAAGGGGTAAAAGCATAAAGACTGAGTCTCTTTCCAGACCACCTTTGAAGAAAGGTGTAGAAAAAATAACAAGACCCTCACCACAGCCAACTTACCAAACAAGAAAATAGAAGGGTGCTACTGAGAATCCTACACTAAGGCAAGGGAAGAGATATGTAAGGAACAAAGATGACAAGGATGATTCTGATGAAAATCTAGATCAATTCAAGGTTGTATAGAATAGGATACCTCAGACAATTGATGAAATTGTAGAAGAAATCATTACAACCAAATGAATAGGACATCCAAAGATACATGCATATTTTGATCTCACTACCGAGCACAAGGACAAACTTGAAGAATAAATTATAGGTATGATGATTAACTTTAAACAAGTTCTATTTGAATTTTCTACCTACCTTCCTTCTAAATTATATGATAATATATCAGCATGTTGGTCCTATGCACTTCAAACCAAGAAATAGATGAGAGAAGTAGCTCTCACTATTATTAAAGTTGATTACACAGTTGAGAAGATAAATGATATAATGAATTAGTATGCCAAAAAATTTCCTAAGAAGGCACGAGCACTGGATATTCTACAAGGAAATATAAAGGAAGTAGATATTTAGAGCACACAAATATGGAATAAACTATTAAATCCACCTAAGGAAATCAAGGATATCGAGGAATATATAGACATTGCATACAAAGTCAACACTGAGGAAGATCGACCGAGCACAGAACCCATAGATGTTGATGATGCAGATGTTGACAATGTATTAGATGGAATTCCTCAACTATTGACTAACATGAGTCACCCAGAGATCACATTAAATGATATCACTGAAGGTGATCCTGATGATAAAGCTAAGGAAGATGAGATAGTCAGAGCACCTAAGACCATGAATGAACAAGAAAAAATAGAGGTTGCCCAAGAAAATGTGCTAGGTCAGTTATCTATATTGGTACAAGCAATTGAGATTGAAAGTGAAGCATAGAAAAAGGCACCCGAGTAGGCCACTAATACAACTGAAGATAAGAGTGATAAGAAAGGTACACAAACCGAGCATAGTGGTGGGACAACCCAAGGTGATGCACCAAGAGATACCACTGATGAAGAAACAAAAGGTGAAGGTAATACAGATAACATAGATAATATAGTAGATACTTCTACTACATATACAAAGTTATTTATCGAGGCACCTAACCAAGTCATCACACCAATTACCAAGCCAGTAAAGTCTAAAACCAAGCACAAGGCTCAATCAGCATTAACTTTATCTCCTTCATCCAGTGTTCAAGGAAAAAAAGAAGTGAAAGAAAGGAATAAAATATGAAGTAACCTTAGATGAAATCATAGAGATTCCAGCATGGGATCCAAGAACACTCGATCTAGAAACATTGAAGAAATATGGTGAATTGTGCACAAGGAAAGCAGCACAAAATAAATTAAGGCAAGAACATAAAAATGCACAAGTATTAGAAGCTAGCAAGGAGATTCTACAGAAAGTTGTTCCTAACTTATCTATCAATGAAACTACCCCCATCATTAATCAACTTTCACTGCTTACCGAGGCCATTAACAAACCTGACATTGATGCCGAGCAGAAATTGGAAGAAAGAGAAGAGGAGAAGATACAATAAAAATTCACAGAGAAGATCACCCAGGCAGTGGCAGTCAATAAGGTAACTCTGTCTTAATTTTTAAGTGGTTTAGAAACTGTTATATATGATGCCATTACAATTCTACAAATGTTATGCACTCTAGATCACTTCACTACTGATATTAGTGAAAAGCTAAAGCAAATAGATCAAGATCTAAAGGATAGTGCAATCAATCTAACAACCAAGCAACATGCATTGCAGATGAATTACAACAAAGCTCTCCAAAACAAGCGGTTGAGACTATACTTGAAGAAAGAAGAGGAGAAAATCAGAGAACAAGTAACCGAGCTACAAGCAACATTACTACCACATTTGGTGATGATTCAAAAACATGTGACATCATCAAAGAATTTAGTTTCCACCCCAAAATTTTTAGTAACTGACAGCATATGTGATATGCATGCTCAGATAAACCTATTGAAATTAACCCTCAAGCATTTAAAAGAGGAATGGGAGAAGCTACTAGAAACTCTTATGAATGCCATCCTACCATTTTTGACAAACTGTAAGTTATACTCCTTTTGTCATTATTTTCAAAAAAGGAGGAAATATATGTATATAAGTATAGTAAAGGGGGATACTATAATCAGGATGAGTTCATATACATATACTAAGCATGTACAAAGGGGGATTCATCATGTATAGTATGTATATTAACAATTTTTTGATACTAATGCCACTCCAATTAAGCATTGAAGTTGTCATTAGTATTCAAGCACTCAACATGGACAATCGGTAACAGAGTCACAAATAGGACAGTTGGTATATTCACCAAAGTGCAGAGTTAACCGAGAGCACTGATCACGCCCAGAGTTAACCGAGTATAGTGATACCCAAGCAGATGGACTTTACTGAGTAGTAGACAACACTGAGCTACACAGTATAACCAAACAATAGTATAACCAAGATACATTGACTACACCAAACACTGAGAGATAGCATTAGCTGAGTGGACTAGAGGCCACATAAAAGTTTGTTTTGGCACATTATCCTATGTAACAACCTTTTTGTCAACCTAGATAATGGTTTACGATGATCAAGGAGAGCATTAATTATGGATTTACAGTAGTAATTGTTTATCTCTCCTATGTTAGATGATTAAGGTAAATTATGTACACCGTTGATCTTAGGTTAGGGATGTAATTGTAAAACCCTAATTAGGTCATAAAGTTTGATATATAAATGTATAGATGTCAATTTTTTAATGTATGTTGATCAAGTAGCCGCCATACTATAGACATCAGAGATCAGACAAGGCATTTTAAGGACAAAGACTACATTGCAGCAATCAGTTTTTATAATAGAAGCAAGGCTACCGAGCATAACAGAGCATAAGGTATTATCATTCACATTGAGATGATATTTTTTGAATGTACTTAATGGATCTATATCATAAATATTGAGATTTTATATGTTTTAGATCAAACTTCGGTTACTCTCTAACAATTGTAATAGACCCCTAAATCTCTTAACAGAGTAGACTTAACCATATTTTTGTAAATCTCTTAACTAAGTGTACATATAACTTGTGTTGAAAAATCCTCACACAAGGTAGATCTAATCAATCTCGTTGTTACTCCTAATAGGGTAAGATCATCAGAAGTGATCATTCTTTGTAAGCTTTAATGGGCTACTTTATTTACTACAGTAGTGAAGTTTTGTGGGTCTCATCCCCACTGCAGTTTTTACCTTCTAATCGGGGTTTTCTGCGATACCAAAATATTAGTGTCATGAGAACTTAATTTCATGTATGTGTATTATTTACTTTACATGCATTTATATTTCAACAGTGATACTATATGTTTGCTGTATGCAATCTACTCAGTTGGTTAATATAGAACAATGGTTACAAAGAATTGATTAAAAGGTTTTTAGGGTACTAATTCACCCCTCCCCTCTCATTGCACACCTTTTCCATTATCCCAACATCTATCTATATGCTTTTTTTTTGTGATTTCTATGAAAAAAATTAGATACACTTTATTTTTCTTTCTTATGTTGGATGCACTTAATTGACTTAGATGCTTAAATGATATGCAATGTAATAATATAATTAATTTTATGCTATGGAGAATGATTAATGTACTTATATTCTTTTTGATGCAATGATATATGTATATGTAATAATGCCATAATTTAATGATTAATTCTATGCTATAAACTTAATGTTAGATGATTATGCATGTATTTCTATAATGCCATGTTTATGCTTATGCAATGATGTATGTTATATGGTGATTTTAATGAATAAAGAACTTAATGCAATGAAATCTAAATGATATGATTATATAATGAACCTAAGACACTTTAAGGAATCTAACAATTTATAATGATATTAAAAATGAGATACTTCTAAATGAACATTATGATGAATGATTTAATGATTAATGATATCTAATGAATTTAATGTTTAATGGTGATACTACTAATGCAATGGATAATGCACTTTAATGATATGAAAATGCAATAAATCATGTTAATGAGATTTAATGAATCTAATTGAAACATAATGAATGAATCTATATGACATGACTTAATAATGTCATGCCCAAAACTAGGGCAAAACAGATACACAATTTTTTTTTAAAAAATACAATTACATACAACTAACAATGGATATGTTGAGGTAATGTGATAGCACAGTGAAGTTAGTCTTTGAGTTGCAAGGTATATTCATAGATTGATTTAGAGTCACACCACATGCGGATGCAGAGTTGGAGCATCAACTTGTCACACGAGTTACATGAACTCGTGATGGTAATTAATTGTTAAGAACACATGTTAAATTAGGTTGACCTAGTAATTAATTTAACTCTTAACCTTGATTACAACTTAATCTATTTAAATCTAGTATCAATTCTCTTTCAACCCTAAAACATTAGAAAGTCAGTTAATTAACCTTATCTGCATAACATCTATAAACAACCCTGATATAACTATTTCACACACATTAGTTAAATAAATAAAAGAGAACTAAATTAATTACAAGAATTAATATGTATAACGTTTCTTACTATCCTTGGACCCACTTAAACATATATATTAAAATATCCACTAATATAAGGACTAATTAAATTCTACTCCCTTTTTAAACAAACATACATGAAATATTTACCATTTAACATAATTAAAATTTAATAACAAACTCACTATACCAAATAAAATACTAATTAAAATCTAATAATCAAAATCTAATCTAATTTGTAACCTACTAATATTAATTTTAATTGAATTCTCCCCCTTTTAAAAGAAAACACATGCAACCATAGTCTATTAATCCCCTAATAGAAAATTAAATTAACCTCTAATAAAAACAATTAAATTAACCTCTAGTAGAAAATTAAATAATCATCTAACCCTTTTGAACACATGAGCAACATATTTCAATTATCATAATAAAATTTCATTAACAACTAACTAATATTAATGATTCATTTTAAATAATTAACCATTGTATAAAATAGACTATTACTCTAAAAAGCTGATTCCATATTTATTAAATCTAAACATGTTAAAAAAAATCTATTAATTACTAATCCTAATCAACTAACCTAAACAACCCTACTAATCCTAACCTATCTACCTACCCAACTATCACATCACCCCCTATCCCCAAGGCCCACTCGCCAAGTGGGTGGGGTGATGGAAATCCCCAAGCTACCCTAAGACCTGCGAAAATTATGCAAGGAGATCCTTTTGAAAAGGCATGCGCATGTTTCAAGGTGGAGGTGGGGGCCACCTCAAGGTTCCCCATTTCAATGTACAAAAATTCAATGTGAATTCAACAAAAGGAGGCAAGAATATTTCGCATGGCAAAGGGTAAGGAGTGTGCTAAAACCAAGGAATATGTTGTGATCCCCATGTCAAACCCTAAGTACGCATGGAGTGGGGAGGCTTGTCTTTGGGAAGGAAATTTAATGTCATGTCAGCCCACATCCTACGCATGGAGGTAAAAAGGTAAGAAAGGAGTATGTGGGGGGGACCCACGAGGATGCAATCAAAAGCAAGACTTGCTTGCATTAAAAACATTCTTTTTTTTTGTGTTTATTAAATGTCACCACTGCCACACACATGCCTGCGCCCATTTATGAGAAGGGGAGTGTTTAGCAAGTTATGCAAGAAATATTTTATTAATTTAGAATTTAGTAATTAACAACAAGGTTATATTAGGGAGTTAGTATACTAACCATAATTAGGAAGAGCATCTTGAGAAGGGAATATTCTCTATGGCAATGAGAATTTTTCCCTTCTCATACAAATTTCATAGAGCATTTTTGCTCTAAAAATCTGGGAGGTGTCATGGGTATTATTTGGTTTTAGCTTCTATTATATTGATTTATTACTTTTATTATTAGAGTAGTTGATTGTATGCATTTGAATTAATTTATTAGTGCAATACACTAAGTGAACTATAAATTGAATATTAGTATTAGTTTATTTTTACATTAATATACTAACTTGTTTGATTTACTATTGTTATCAAGTTTATATGCTATGAGAACTATTATATTACCTTTCATTTCAATATTGGATATCATTCTACCATGAAAGATTAACCTCATTATTCTAAAGAATAGAATACAATAGGCATGAAACTAAAGACTCTTCATTTACATTATGATAATCTTTTAAAATACAACTACACATCTTCAAGATGGAAGATATATACAACCAATGGATAGCATACAATGTTTCTTTCTTTAATGAAGCTATTAAATAATAAATAGGAGCTCTTCACATCTTACTTGATAAAGCTTTTAATATGAACATTACAACACTCAACAATAAATGAATCTTAATACAAAAAGAGTAACCATGCAACATTAAAGTTGCTCTCACACAACTACATCAAAATAGAGATTTCTCCCAAGCTTTTCCACAATCATCTTGACTTCAAAACCTGCAAATACATGAGGAGAACTATGGGAATCTCACCTCCTATCCTAGGTCTCAAGGAGACCACCTCTAAGCTAGAAGAATCAATAGCCAACGGGTAACAATCACACATCCACATACATGAATACAACAACAAAAAACACCCTCCCAAGGCTTACACAAATGGATTCAGCATGAACCCATAACAAGGGGTGAAGGTGGATTTCCATGTAGGAGAATTCCAAAATTATACATACAAATAACATGCCTCTTCAAGGCTAAAACCACATACATCTTTCCATCCAATCTTCTCCTTATCTCCCCCAAAATTAGGATCAAATAAAATGGCATGCAAGGGCCCATACACCTTGCATTTTCTCCCTCTTCTCTCCATGAGAAGAGACTCTACACTATCATGAAATCCAACTAACCTCTTCCCCCATACATGGCCACTTCTTCCCTATCCAAGGGTGAGTAATTCCATCACACCCTTCACAAGACTCCCATATTCAAAACAAAGATAAAACCATAAGTAAGAATTCAAACCCCAAAATATCATTCCCTTACATAACAACAATACAAATGCATTTCACATATGCAAGAGAATGAAAATAATATACAAATCTACTTGCAACAAAATAAAGCACTTTCATGACAATGGAGACCAACCTTCACAATGTGTTATGGCAAATGAATTTTGAGAAGAGCCCAATCCCTTATGCTTTCTTCATCCAAACCCTAATGTCTCTAAAATTAGAGAGTGGGTGAACACCCACTAACTCTACCAAGGGTCTCTAAAAAGACCTCCAACTTCTACCCACCCACCAACATTAAATTCAGACTTAACCCCAAAGTCCTTTTGGCTTTTCCTTGTCCCCTATCATAATTTTCAGAATGGAAAGGAGTATGGGTTTGAGAAAAAGGTCAAGACTTACTCCATTTTCGAAGCATGTGGAAAATGGGTCATAAAATAGGTCACCAAGGCCACTAGGGGATTCTAGATGTGTTAAAAACATTCCTAATCCACACCCCTACCACTAAGGTACTAGGATTTTTCTAAATTTGACCCTTAGGACCTCTTTTGGCCTCTAGAAGGGGCTAGAAAAAAATTAAATCTAAATGATCAAATTGGTGGAACTTTGCAAGTATCTCCAATAGGGGGTCTAATTAGGTTCCTGAAGAATCAGTTAGGCTTAGGTTTACATTGCCAACCTTCGTAGACATATCATTACATAAACACATAATGAGTGTAAAGTGACAATATAAAATGACATAATACAACATTGACATGTCACTAATTACATAATGAAAACACGTAATACATACATACAATTTTATGGTCATGAATAAAATCATGTAACAATGAGGTTTGAACCTCTTCATTAGGTTCAACCTTGGCTTTACATATTGCACATATGGTTGGTTACTGATTCTCTGACTGATTCCATGGTTCTCTTTCATACACACTTAACTTGAGCATCAGTAGTCCAAGATAATAAAATCACATGCAATATACATATTCAATTCATACTTAGCAACATTAATCAATAAGTAGAATTAAATTCCTAATTAAAATCTTTATACAGAAATGTTTAAAACATAATAATTCCATAATCATCATGACATAACATCCATGAAATAATCAATTCTAATCATGATCCGATCTTCTCATCAGTTCACTTATCTAAACATATATAATCAAAATCAACCACATATTCTAGGTCTAATCCATATCAGAATGTAATCCATACAATATAATCATCATCATAAACATAATATCTTGAGTCTGTATCAGGATAATCAAAAAGTGTATCAATGTATCAAAACATAAGGTGTCAAAGTGTGAATGAACAATAATGATGTGATGGGTCGGGGTGAGGCCTCACATCCTCCCCCCTAGGCATGAACTTCCTCTTGGAGTTCATCAAAAAGGTATGGGTACTGTGATCTCATCTGTGCTGCATCCTCCCATGAAGCTGTGACCTCATCATAACAATCCCACTAGGCCCTAACCTGGTCCAAATCTTGGCCTTGAAGTGCAAGGGTCCGTCAGGCTGTAATACGAATGGGCTCCAGTGCCAGCTGTCCGTCTGACTCTACCTGCAAGGCATCCCAATCTATCACATGAGACTCATCATAAATATATTTTTGTAACACAGATACATGAAACACATTGTGGATGCATGATAGGCTAGGTGGCAAGGCTAGATGGTAGGGAACTTGTCCTATCCTCTCCAATATCTCAAAAGGTCCAACAAAGAGAGGTGCTAACTTAGAGCCCTTTCCAAAATGTATTGGACTCTTATGCAAGCGCACTCTCAAGAAAACCCTATCTCCAACCATATACTCATGATCAACCTACTTTGTATCTACATACTTCTTCTGTCAATCCTGAGCCTCTCTAAGACGCTGTCTAATCAAGACTACATGCTGCTCCATATCCTTGACCAACTGAGGTCCAATAGATACTCTATCCTCAATCCTGTCCCAACTCAGTGGTGTCCTACTTGGTCTATCATACAAGGCCTGATATGGTGGCATAACTATAGAATAATGGTTCCCATTATTATAGGTGAACTCAACCAAATATAGGTATTCCTCCTACTTGACTTGATGGTCCATCACATACATACGTAACATATCCTCTAACAACTGGTTAACCCTCTCTGTCTATCCATCTATTTGAGGGTGATATGTCATACGGAAATTTAGTCTAGCGCCCAACGCTGCCTATAACTCTCTCCAAAAATTTGATGTAAACAAGGAGTCTCTATCAGAGATGATCTTATGGGGAATGCCATGAAGTCTGACAATATCCCGCAAAAAGACCTGAGCTACATCTCATGCTGTGAATTTAGTATGCATGGGTGAGAAGTGGGAAACCTTGGTCAACATGTCGACTGTCACCAAGATGGCATTATGGCAGAGAGAAGACATAGGGAGACCAACAATGAAGTCCACAGATATAGTATCCCACTTCCACTCAGCAATCTCATGTGGCTGCAAGAGCCCACCTGGATGACTATGCTCTGCCTTCACTCTCTAGCACTATAGACATCTAGCAACTATGCTAGCAATTTTCAATCTCATGCCTGGCCAATGATACAACTATCTCAGATCGGCATGCAACTTCTTAACTCCCAGATGAGCTGCATAAGGTGCTCTGTGAGCCTCAAGCACAATAAACTCTCACAAGTCACCGATAGAATGTACATAGATGTGTCCCCTATGACGTAGAAGTCCATAGGACTCTAAAGAATACTATGTAAATCTCCCCTCCAAGGGGTCTCTGAGAATGGATAAATTGACAAACCTCCACATATAATCCATCCTTTGGCAAGTGATGCAAAATGCGCTCCCTCAAATCTGTACTAGAATTCATAGATGAGAGCTCGTGTTGCCTCCTACTTAAGGCATCTGCAATTACATTCTCCTTCCCCTTGATGTAATGAACATCAAAATCATACTCACACAAAAAATTCATCCATCTCCTCTACCTAGCATTAAGATTGGGTTGTGTAAAGATATACTATAGGCTCTGGTGATCTGAATGAAACTCAAATCGATGACCTAGAAGGAAGTGTCGCCATCTCACTAAGGCATGAACCACCACTGTGAGTTCTAGGTCATGAGTAGGATAATTAAGCTCGTGAGTCTTTAGCTTCCTAGACTTGAAATCTATAGGAAAACCCTCCTACATAAGGACTGCTCCTAAACCATCCAATGAAGCATCTGTACATACAACAAAATTTGTTGAAGGATCTGGCACTGCTAAAATTGGTGTGCTAGTGAGGGCTTTCTTGAGCTCCTAGAAAGCTCTCTCACAGTTCTCTATCTATTCATACTTCTTCCCCTTTCTCTGAAGGGAGGTGATGGGATGAGCTACTCTAGAAAATCCTACCACGAAGCGTCTATACTATCCTGCTAAGCCCATAAAACTTCTGACCTCAATGACACTAGTGGGTGCTAGCCAATCCATAATGGATCTAATCTTTGATGGGTCTATAGAGATCCCATTGCCAGATATAACATGACCAAGATAATGTACCTCAGGTCTAAAGAAAGCACACTTTGATAAGCTTCCATATAATTAATTCTCTCAAATGTTGCAGAACCTGTCTCAGATGCTCCTCATGCTCCTCCTCATTGTGCAAATATATCATAATGTCATCAAGGAACACTACCACAAATTTATCAAAGAATGTATGAAATAATCCATTCATGAGGCTCATGAACACATCTGGAGTATTTGTGATACCAAATGGCACTACTGTGAACTCATAGTGACCATACCTTGTGTGAAAAGTAGTCTTGTAGATATCACTTTCCACAATCCATAACTGATGGTACCCTAACTTCAGATCTATCTTTGAGAACACTCGGGCACCCTGCAATTGATCAAACAAATCATCGATCCTGGGGAGTGGGTATCGATTCTTAATTGTTACTTTATTCAACTGCTGATAGTCAATGCACAATCTAAGTGATCCATCCTTCTTCACAAAAATCACTGGTGCACCCCAAGGTGATACACTAGGTTGTATATGCCCTTTCTCCAAGAGCTCTTCTAACTAAATCTTGAGCTCATTGAGATCATGTGTGGTTATCATGTAAGGTGCTCTAGATATGGGCTCGACTCCTCGTACAGGGTCTATGTGAAAATTGACTGCCCTGGGTGGAGGCATACCAAGTAGCTTGGTAGGAAATACATCTGCAAACTCCTGAAGAATAGGATAATCCTCGAGTGAAGGCTCCCCTCTGAATCCTCCTCTCTATCACTAATGGTGATAGAAAATAACTGACACCCCTTCCGCACGCATCGCCTAAGCTGCATAGCAAAAATCATGCGAAGCGATACGGGTCTTTCTATGCCAAATATCACCATAGAAGTACCATGATCATCAAGACACTCAACCCTCTTCTAACAACAATCCATCTTGGCGTTGTGGGAATATAGCCAATCCATGCCAAGGAATACATCATAAGAACCTAGAGGGGTAATGTGGAGATCAGCCATCATTATTAAGTCTCCAATCTGAATCTGACACCTGTGAACAAAGGAACTAATAGACACTCTAGCTCCTGAAGCTAACTCGACCTCCCAACTAACATATTGTCTAACTACCACCAACCTACAACACTCCACTACATAGGGAGATATAAAGGAGTTTGTGGCTCCTGAATCAAACAAAATAGAAACACTGATACCCTGAATCATACTTGTGGCCTCTATGACTGTGGCCTGGTGCTCAGCCTGGCGGTTATCAACCACTACAAAAACTCTATGGGATCTACCCATATCTCCAACTATAGGCTCTGAGGTAGCCCCTCTCTGACCACTGGCTGACTATCCCTGTGGGAACTCTCTCGCTATATGACCCATACCACCGCAAGTGTAACATGTCCCTCAGACCTGAATCTGAACTCCATGTGATCTATACTGTTGTGGTCCTCCGATCCTACTGGAATTACTATAACCATCCCTAGAGGATTGTTGAGTCCTAGCCGACTGTGCCTAAGGGGTCTGTGTCCTCTGATCATGTCTAGGACCCTGAGAGTGCCACTATTTGGGCTTAGATCCTTGATAACCCTGTGAAGGCCTCTGTCTAGAATCCTGCTGAGATCTCTGCTACTGAGACTGTTGACCCTTAAAGGATCCTGCTGAGTGATTTTGTTTCCCTTTCCAAGGGGGTCTCTGTTGTCTTAACTGCTGGGAAGAGGGGCTTTGGTGCTGAGACCGATCCTGGGACTCCTATCTAGTATGGATGTCCTCGGCTAAAAGTGTTGTCTCAATTGTCTCTCTGAATGTGGTAGGAAAGGCTAGGCGTACTGTGCCCTGAAGAGACATATTAAGTCCCTTAATGAAATGGTGGATATGTAGTTTCTCGTCCTTCATGTAATCAACATAGGGAAGGAGATCAAGAAAATGACTCTCATATTGGGCCACTGTGAGGCCTCTCTACTAGAGATCATGGAACTCCTTTATATGTCTCTGTCTGAAATGCTCAAAGAGATACCTCTCTCAAAATTAGGCTACAAAAGACTCCCAAGTGAGTGTGTCAATACTCACTCCACCTATGGACACCTCCTGCTCCCACCAAGTGGAATCCTTCTCTCGTAGGAGATGGACTGCAAGTTGTTCCTTTACATTAATCCCATAAGGGCGCAATCCAAAATATTATTGTAAACTCTTTAACTAGCCCTCTGCTACTGACCCGTCAATGGATCCCAAAAACAAGGGTGGCTGGAGTCGCAATAACTCCCGAATCTCATCTCCAACATGTGTGCTAAAATGTTGACACACTTCTATGAATCATTCCATCCAAGGTTTCTCAAGAATGAGGCCTCAAATATTGATCCATAGCTCTCTAGTCATAGAGTGCAAAGGTTTAAAATAAAGGCCCTCAGATTGACCTAGTTAGTGCCTATGCAAGTACACCATGAAATGAGAGATTCAAATGCATGAAAAATGATATCTACTCTATATGATAACAATGCATAAAAGAAAATTAATCTAGATGATAACAATGCATGATTAATCTATGAAAGGAGATACAAATGCAAGTTTAATCTATAAAAATAAACATGAATATAATCTACATGAATAGCCATGGATGCAAGAAGTAGACAAGAAGAGAGAAGTTGCAATATCCAAGCTTAAGTGCTCAAATCCTCCTTCAAACTTGCTCTCCAAACCTTCAACATAACAATACTATGAAAACCTAATATGAAAATGAGGAGAGATTTCCTTATAAAGAAAAGTGAACGGTTGAGATTAAGAGGCAAAAATAATTGATCAATGGTTGAGATTAAGAGGCAAAAACCCACCACTTTGGAGGATGTGAAGAAAAAGAGATTTTTATTTAATTTTCATTTAATTTATTTCCTTTTTCATCAAATAAAGTGCTTTAAGTGGGGATTTTTATTTAATTAATTAAAAGAGGGGTTTTCTTTCAATTAAATAAATTAGAAGAAATTTATTTAATTAAATGGGGAAAATTGAATTTAATTAAATAAAAGGAATTTAATTAAAAGGGAGATTAAATCTTTTAATTAAATAAGAGGAATTTTATTTAAATAAAAGGGAGATTAAATCTTTTAATTAAATAAGATAAATTTTATTTAATTAAAAGAAAATTAAATATTTTTAATTAGATAAAAATGATCAAACCTTAGGAAATATTGAAATAATTGAATAATTGAATAAATTACAATTTGATCAAGAAAATTGATTTGAATTGAAAATATTGCAAAGTATTGATTCAGAAATTTGATATATTGATAAAATGATAAATGGGGCCCATAGTCTAGGTGACCATTTTAGGGTGCATACATTTTCCCCTCTTTGACAAATGTGTGGTCGACTCGGGAACACATGTAGTCAAAGAATGCAGTTGAAGTGTGAGGACGACTTGGGATCACAAAACAACCTAGACATGTGGTCGATTTGGGAACACATCAGGACAAAAATAAGCACAATTAAAAAAGACAAAGTCAACACCGAAATAAGTAATTGACATGTCAGAGATAAGAATCTCAAGCAAGACTGATATAATTGATAAAGTTGAATCAAAGATTGAAGTTTGATAGGTGCTGCCCCGTCGTGATCGAAATCAAAATGAGATAGAGGAGAAACATCAAATTGATAAATTTTGATCAAATTTTACTAAAGATAAGGTTCTTGATGTAAGATGAAAGATATATGGATCACAGAACCAAGGTAGATCATCAAGCATGAAAGATTATGCCCCGAGTTTGAATTAGAAGAAAATAAGTGGGGGAAGAAGAAGAAGAAGAAGAAGAAGAAGAAGAAGTGGGGTGAAAGTGAATGGAAGATAGAAGTTTGGAAGAGGCGAAAATAAATGGAGAGAAGAAAGAGAATTTGCCTCAAAAAAGAGAATGCCCCAAAATTAATCAACTGTTTAAGATGGAAAATTTTGATTGAGATCACGAAAGAAGATAAGGAAATGAAGATCAAAACATGACCACAGTTGATTAACAGTCCACAAGAAAGATGAAGGAAACCCTCTCAAACTCATAATGCAGCCTAAAAATGCAAATTAACATGAGGTCTAACAATGCAAGCTACATGAAAATGCAAAGGTGTACTTTCAATAGAGAAACAAACATAGGATCTTGTGTTCATCATTCATAAGAGAATGTTAAGGAACTTATTTTCATCATTGGGCCATTATTAACAGACATCAGAAAATTACACAATCATCACTAGTCACAAGTGCAACTATGAAGATATGAATGCGATTTATATCAGAAACATCACACAACCATCACTAGTCACGAGTGCAACTATGAAGCTATGAATGTGATGTATATCAGATTTGAAATGTGGAAAGATTCTAACATAAGCATCAAAGACATAAAGGTCAAAATGACTATGATGTTAGCTTACCCAATTTAATGTAGCGAAACCACGCTCGCGTCAAGGCATAGAGGTCAAGATGACTAGCAGGATGGTTGTGCAAAAATAGTGAAGCATAAAGAAAGAAGCAAATAAAAACATGCCCCATGCCCCAAGTCCTCTAGCTATGCATCATGGAGAGACTTAGTAGATAGGGACACTCAACGAAAATCAATAACAGTCAGCACACAAAGAAAATATCATGACATAGCTCAAGCATTAAGTGTTGCGTTTAAAAATTTAAGTGTGTTAACTGATACTGAGTTCCAAGGATAAGGATTTAATTCTTGCAAGTAGGTAAGACCACATGAAAAAATGGGGTAAGACCAAACTGATAAGTGTTGAAAAACACTCAATGTCAGGGGTTGTATTGAAAAATACAGTTGGGGTGGTGTTGAAAAACACCATTTGTGAGACGTCCTAAAGACTAACGCATCCAAGATACCAAAGCTAACATGGGTATGCCCCTAGACAAAGACAAAGACCAATTTCAAACCAAGGCAACAAGGACAAGGCATGATGGAAAAAGGCTAAGTGTCGTAGACGCGCGCTAAAAAATAGGGGTGAAAAGGCCTCAAGTAGCGCCTGTTTCCAAGTTTTCACCACTTAGATTTTATTACAATTTTTTCATTTTTCATTTTTTTCATTTGTTTCTTCTTTTTTAAGGACTTTTTATAAAAAAATTTGAATTTTTGCTACCAAGGCGCCTGTTTTCAGGTTTTCACCAAGGCACTTTTTCTATTTTTTTTGAATTTTTTGAATTTTTGAAATTTTTTTTGTATTTTTGAAATATATAATTTTTTTTGAAGATACATCAAAAGTGCCTATTGCTAGGTTTTCACTAAGATGATCATTTTTTCAGGACATTTTCTATTTTTTCAAATTTCTGACAATATATCATTTTTTAGATTTTTTCAGGATCATTAATTATGTACAACGGATGCCCCCAGATAGAATTTTGGCAAGTTGACTTCCTGAGGAAGCATGACTTATTTTTTGTTGTTAATCATGGCAACAAAGTCATACTTAAGTTTTTTTATGAAAGACAAAATGACTAAGTATGAAAACAGGGCAGACAGACACATACAGAGATCAGTACGTTAGCGCATGTGTTAGAGATCACACCAGAGCATGTGTGCTTAGGTATATACTCTATGGTGTATATACATGCTAGATCCAGACATGCAAAGTACAGAACATCAGTACGGAAAATTTACAGGAAGATTAGTAGACATGCACTCCATGAAACAAAGCATGGAAGCCGACTACATTTTTGATCAACGTGAATGATTTTGTAATGTAAAGGCTAAGAGTCTTTAGTTATAAGTTTGTATTAATGTAATTAATGTTGTAGTAAACACGCTTAGGCTAACTTGTTTGGAAGCATTGTATATTTTGGTTTAAAGGCCGACTAGAGTCTTATTTTGGGTCGTGCCTATTCAATTGTAAACATATAAGTATGTAATGTAATGTTATGTTACAAGCATCGATTATTATGTATGAGGAAGATATTGATGAGAAATATAATGAAGTCAGAAGATGATATAGCTCTTTAAAGGAGTAAGAGCATCCATGCATACACATAACTGATCAAATAGTAGTGTCATTACAGTAGTTTATTTTTGATATAGTGCATATCAACATTCAAAGGGTTGTAACCTTCATCTTATTGGGAAGTGAGCCTAGGCGGTGAGCCATATACCTTTAACAGGGTTTTGTAAAAGACTCCTAACAGGGTCAGACCTTTAACTAGGTCATTGTACTTAATTTGTAAAGACTGCTTCTAATAGGGAAAAGGAACTTTAACAGGTTCATT
>MU225035.1:526142-536535 GCA_018584345.1 Thuja plicata | reverse complement strand
ATGCAAGTTTAATCTATGAAAATAAACATGAATCTAATCTACATGAATAGCCATGGATGCAAGAAGAAGTAGACAAGAAGAGAGAAGTTGCAATATCCAAGCTTAAGTGCTCAAATCCTCCTCCAAACTTGCTCTCCAAACCTGCAACATAACAATACTATGAAAACCTAATATAAAAATGAGGAGAGATTTCCTTATAAAGAAAAGTGAACGGTTGAGATTAAGAGGCAAAAAGAATTGATCAATGGTTGAGATTAAGAGGCAAAAACCCACCACTTTGGAGGATGTGAAGAAAAAGATATTTTTATTTAATTTTCATTTAATTTATTGCATTTTTCATCAAATAAAGTGCTTTAAGTGGGGATTTTTATTTAATTAATTAAAAGAGGGGTTTTCTTTCAATTAAATAAATTAGAAGAAATTTATTTAACTAAATGGGGGAAATTGAATTTAATTAAATAAGAGGAATTTAATTAAAAGGGAGATTAAATCTTTTAATTAAATAAGAGAAATTTTATTTAATTAAAAGGGAGATTAAATCTTTTAATTAAATAAGATAAATTTTATTTAATTAAAAAGAAAATTGAATCTTTTTAATTAGATAAAAATGATCAAACCTTAGGAAATATTGAAATAATTGAATAATTGAATTAATTATAATTTGATCAAGGAAATTGATTTGAATTGAAAATATTGCAAAGTATTGATTCAAAAATTTGATATATTGATAAAATGATAAATGGGGCCCATAGTCTAGGTGACCATTTTAGGGTGCATACACAACATCTCTAGGGGGTCTCTCTCTGGCACGTATCTCATGCTCACATGGTATTACAACCTGATGAACTGACTCACCCTCCTGATCATCATGACCCTCAACAGACCTGAGTGGGGACTCCTCTCTCTGCTAACTGCTCTATCATCTTCTAAAATATGTGCTTCCCTTTCAGGAATCTACTGCTGAACTATGGGTGGTAGTCTCTGTTGAATCACCCCAATCAGATTTTGGAGAACATCCAAAATATCCTGGTTAGGGTTCTGAGGTGGTGGAGGTGGTGGTGGTGGTGGTGATGGAGGTGGTGGATCCTCATGTTTTGCCCCAACATTTGCATCTCTACGACCTCTACCTCGTCGGGTAGCTCATGTGACGGAAGGCATCCTACACAATAATTTAAGTTAAATGAGTTGAAACGTAATGGCTTAGGTTCCTAGTGTTGAAACATGGCTCTAATACCAAAATGTCATGCCCAAAACTACGGTAAAACACACAGACAATTTTTAAAAAAAAAACATAAGTACATACAACTAACAATGGATGTGTTGAAGTAATGTGATAGCATGGTGAAGTTAGTCTTTGAGTTGCAAGGTATATTCATAGATTGATTTAGGGTCACACCACATGCGGATGCAGAGTTGGAGCATCAACTTGTCACACGGGTTACATGAACTCTTGGTTCAGGTTGAATTAACTATGGTTTTATGTTTAACCACATGTAGTATTGTGATGGTAATTAATTGTTAAGAACACATGTTAAATTATGTTGACCTAGTAATTACTTTAACTCTTAACCTTGATTACAACTTAATCCATTTAAATCTAGTACCAAATCTCCTTCAACCCTAAAATATTAGAAAGTCAGTTAATTAACCTTATCTGCATAACATCTATAAAACAACCCCGATATAACTATTTCACACACATTAGTTAAATAAATAAAAGAGAACTAAATTAATTACAATAATTGATATGTATAACCTTTCTTACTATCCTTGGACCCACTTAAACATATATATTAAAATATCCACTAATATAAGGACTAATTAAATTCTACTCCCTTTTGACAAAAACATACATGAAACTTACCATTTAACATAATTAAAATTTAATAACAAACTCACTATACCAAATAAACTACTAATTAAAATCTAATAATCAAAATCTAATCTAATTTCTAACCTACTAATATTAATTTTAATTGAATTCTCCCCCTTTTAAAAGAAAACATATGCAACCATAGTTCATTAATCCCCTAATACAAAATTAAATTAACCTCTAATAAAAATAGTTAAATTAACCTCTAGTAAAAAAAAAGAATTAAATTAACCTCTAGTAGAAAATTAAATAATCCTCTAACCCTTTTGAACACCTGAGCAACATATTTCAATTATCATAATAAAATTTTATTACCAACTAACGAATATTAATGATTCATTTTAAATAATTAACCATTGTATAAAATAGACTATTACTCTAAAAAGTTGATTCCATACTAATTAAATCTAAACATGTTAAAAAAAAATCTATTAATTACTAATCCTAATCAACTAACCTAACAACCCTACTAATCCTAACCTATCTACCTACCCAACTATCACATCACCCCCTATCCCCAAGGCCCACTTGCCAAGTGGGTGGGGTGATAGAAACCCCCAAGCTACCCTAAGACCTGCGAAAATTATGCAAGGAGAGCCTTTTGAAAAGGCATGCACATGTTTCAAGGTGGAGGTGGGGGCCACCTAAAAGTTTCCCCATTTCAATGTGCAGAAATTCAATGTGAAGTCAACAAAATGAGGCAAGAAGATTCCACATGGTAAAGGGTAAGGAGTGTGCCAAAACCAAGGAATATGTTGTGATCCCCATGTCAGACCCCAAGTACGCATGGAGTGGGGAGGCTTGTATTTGGGAAGGAAATTTAATGTCATGTCAGCCCACATCCTACAGATGGAGGTAAGAAGTTAAGAAAGGAGTATGTGGGTGGGACCCATGAGGATGCAATCAAAAGCAAGACTTTCTTGCATTAAAAACATTTTTTTTTTTTGTTTATTAAATGTGACCATTGCCACACACATACCTGCGCCCATTTATGGGAAGGGGAGTGTTTAGCAAGTTATGCAAGAAATATTTTATTAATTTAGAATTTAGTAATTAACAACAAGGTTATATTAGGGAGTTAGTATATTAACTATAATTAGGAAGAGCATCTTGGGAAAGGAATATTCTCTGTGGCAAGGAGAATTATTTTCCTTCCCATACAAATTTCAGACAGCATTTTTGTTCTAAAAATCTAGGAAGTGTCATGGGTATTATTTGGTTTTAGCTTCTATTAAATTGATTTCTTGGTTTTATTATTAGAGTAGTTAATTTTATGCATTTGAATTAATTTATTAGTGCAATACACTAAGTGAACTATAAATTGATTATTAGTATTAGTTGATTTTAACATTAATATACTAACTTGTTAGATTTACTATTGTTATCAAATTTATATGCTATGAGAACTATTACATTGCCTTTCTTTTCAATAGTGGATATCATTCTACCATGAAATATTAACCTCATTATTCTAAAGAATAGAATCTAATAGGCATGAAACTAAAGACTATTCATTTACATTATGATAATCTTTTAAAATACAACTACACATCTTCAAGATGGAAGATCTATACAACCAATGGATAGCATACAATGTTTATTTCTTTAATGAAGCTATTACATAATAAATAGGAGCTCTTCACATCTTATTTGATAAAGCTTTCAATATGAACATTACAACACTCAACAAAAAATGAAGCTATTACATAATAAATAGGAGCTCTTCACATCTTACTTGATAAAGCTTTCAATATGAACATTACAACACTCAACAAGAAATGAATCTCAATACAAAAGGAGTAACCATGCAACATTAAAGTTGCTCTCACACAACTACACCAAAATAGAGATTTCTCCCAAGCTTTTCCACAATCATCTTGACTTCAAAACCTGCAAATACATGAGGAGAACCATGGGAAGCTCACCTCCCATCCTAGGTCTCAAGGAGACCACCCCCGAGCTAGGAGAATCAGTAGCCAATGGGTAACAATCACACATCCACATACACGAATACAACAATAAAGAACACCCTCCCAAGGCTTGCACAAATGGATTCACCATGAACCCATAACAAGGGGTGAAGATGGATTTTCATGTAAGAAAATGCCAAAATTATACATACAAATAACATGCCTCTTCAAGGCTAAAACCACAGACATCTTTCCATCCAATCTTCTCCTTATCTCCCCCAAAATTAGGATCAAATACAATGGCAGGCAAGGGCCTATACACCTTGCATTTTCTCCCTCTTCTCTCCATGAAAAGAGACTCTACCCAACTAACCCCTTCCCCCATACATTGCCACTTCTTCCATATCCAAAGGTGAGTAATGCCATCACACCCTTCACAAAACTTTCATATTCAAAACAAATATAAAATCATAAGCAAGAATTCAAACCACAAAATCTAATTCCCTTATATAACAACAATACAAATACATTTCACATATGCAAGAGAATGAAAAGAACATACAAATCTACTTTGAACCAAACAAATCACTTTCATGGCAATGGAGACCAACCTTCACAATGTGTTATGGCAAATGAATTTTGAGAAGAGACCAATCCCTTATGCTTTCTCCATCCAAACCCTAATGTCTCTAAAAGTAGAGTGTGTGAACACCCACTAACTCTACCAAGGGTCTCTAAAAAGACCTCCAACTTCTACCCACCCACCAACATTAAATTCAGACTTGACCCCCAAAGTCCTTTTGGCTTTTCCTTGTCCCCTATCATAATTTTCAGATTGGAAAGGAGTGTGGGTTTTTTAAAAAGGTCAATACTTACTCCATTTTCGAAGCATGTAGAAAATGGGTCATAAAATAGGTCACCAAGGCCACTAGGGGATTCTAGATGTGTTAAAAACATTCCTAACACATACCCTATCACTAAGGTACTATGATTTTTCTAAATTTGACCCTTAGGACCTCTTTTGGCCTCTAGAAGTGGCTAGAAAAGAATTAAATCTAAATGATCAAATTGCTGAAACTTTGAAAGTATCTCCAACAAGGGGTCTAATTAGGTTCCTGAAGAATCAGTTAGGCTTAGGTTTACATTGCCAACCTTCGTAGACATGTCATTACATAAACACATAACAAGTGTTAAGTGACACTATAAAATGACATAATACAACATTGACATGTCACTAATTACATAATGAAAACACCTAATACATACATACAATATTACGGTCATGAATAAAATCACTTAACAACGAGGTTCAAACCTCTTCATTAGGTTCAACCTTGGCTTTATAGAATGCACATATGGTTGGTTATTGATTCTCCGACTGATTCCATGGTTCTCTTTCCTACACACTTAACTTGAGCATCAGTAGTCCAAGATAATAAAATCACATGCAATATACATATTCAATTCATACTTAGCAACATAGCAACATTAATCAATAAGTAGAATTAAATTCCTAATTACAATTTTCATACAAAAATGTTTAAAACATAATCATCATGACATAACATCCATGAAATAATCAAGTCTAATCATGATCCGATCTTCTCATCAATTCACTTATCTAAACATATATAATCAAAATCAACCACATATTCTAGGTCTAATCTATATCAGAATATAATTCATACAATATAATCATCATCATAAACATAATATCTCGAGTCTCTGTCAGGATAATCAAAAAGTGTATCAATGTATCAAAACATAAGGTGTCAAAGTGTGAACAAACAATAATGGTATGATGGGTCGGGGTGAGGCCTCACAAATAATGATTAATGATTTATGCATGAACCCTAAAGAATAAATGAAACGCAAACAGCTAAGTGAAAATGCATTGTTTTTTTGTTAAAGTCCAATATACTCGATCAGAGGAAAATTTGATGATGTAACCTTGATTAACCCCCTTTTTTATTTTCACCCCCCATTTTTTGAAAATCTCATAATAATTATAATGCATGATTAATCAAGAAATGAATGAAAAATGCAACTAAGATTGTCACTTATCACTGAATGTATTTATTTTCACTATTTTCATCATTGAGCTTTTTGAAACTTGAAAGTGGTACAACCCTCACTAGTTAGATTTTTAACCATGATTGTATGAATACCTCTTGCTTCTAATTTCAATAATGACATTGGTACAACCCTCACTGGTTATATTTGCAAACCATGGGAGTATGAATACCAATTTCGTTTGATTCAATGTTGCAAGTGAATTTTGGCATTAAGATATGAGAAATCTAAATGTCCAAGGTATCTTTTTACGTAATACGCAAAGATTTGGTCCCTATTTATAGACAAATTTCCTTGATGATTCTTTGATGATCATATCATTAGACTAACTTGCATACTTCTAGGAATCAACCTCACAAGAAGAAATCAAGAAAATATTATGTCTCCATCATTTCTTATCTATTCCAAATACATCATTGATTTCCTAAAAAGGCATGATACAAAAATCAAGAAACTTTATTGAACTATCTTTTCTATTTGTTTGTTGATCCATTTTCTCAAATAAATCTTCATCCATTTTGATCCTTGTTCACATTGTTTGATTTTGATGTTGTGGCTTAGCTTTTGATGTGCTTAGCTTTGAATTTGATATGGGTCAATCATTTTGAATTTGTGAAATGTGATGTTTGGATTGATCAAAATTTGTCAAAGGTTGTGATTCTTGATTTTTGATAAAGTATGTAGGAGTCTTACTTGTGTTTGTTTCCTTTATGAGCTCCTTGAATTTTAATTGTACCCCCAATTAGATCTGACAATGATAATGGACCAAGGTAACTTTCAAAACCATGATGAAATCTTTATGTACAAATGCAACTTTGAGACTTTTGAGGGTTTATTAAGGCTATCTACAAATAACGGAATGCAGGGGGATATAAAATAAAAAATACAATAATCCACTTACATATGAAGATCACCATGTCCTATCTAATCAACATGTGAATACAAAGCAAAAAGAGATACAAAAGAGATCACAAAGGTCCAACAAGAAAAGAAGAAAATCAAAGACAATGTGGTTTCCTAAATAGCTCATTGAAGAAATGCATTCTAAAGAATCCAAAATAAAATAAAAATCAAAGATATGTGGATACCCAAGTCATTCTTAAAATATTTGAGTACAAAATAAAAATCAAATTTGGCAAAGGCTTCCACTCCATATTCCAAACATCTTCTGTCACTTCCTACATCAAATCCTCAAGTTGTTCCACCCACTTTTCCTCTATCATTCCACCAACCTTCAAGGTGTATTTCAATTTTGATCTTGTACCATATCAATCTACCCCTATGAAAACCTTTCAATACCCTTCCCACTATCCAACACCTACACATGATTCTTATCCTCTTACTTTCTATCCTTCCATCCTCCTTATCCAATCCATCGCATAAAGCCTTAGTCACCATCTACCT
Source organism: Thuja plicata (assembly GCA_018584345.1). Lineage (NCBI taxonomy): Eukaryota > Viridiplantae > Streptophyta > Pinopsida > Cupressales > Cupressaceae > Thuja > Thuja plicata. The sequence goes on along the minus strand of MU225035.1, from coordinate 529,275 downwards.
TATCCTCTGTCGCATTCCCCTATCATCACCCTATCAAAATATTTTAGAATATTTTCAGCGGTCTTGACCCATGATAGAATATCCTTCAAAGGATCACTATCCAAACAGCAAGAGGCTTAATTTCCTCTATAAAAATCAAAAGTACAAAAAAATTGAAAAAGAGAAAAAGTGCCTTGGTAAAAACCTGGTAAACAGATGCCTTGGTAGAAAAAGTAAAGAGAAATAAATCCATCCTATATTGAAAAATACTTCTTTTGGTGCCTTTGGCAAGTACCATAATGAAAACCAGGAAAACATGCATCATGCATAATTTATTCCTCTTGCGCTCTCTCTTAGAGGCAAGCTCCATCCACACTTCCCTATCCATAATATCCTACATCATGCAGCTATCCTATTTGCATTCATATTCTTTCTTACACATTTTAGCTTGAAAAGGTCAAACATACTCATGAGCATCATGTATCCAGACATTCATTATCATTTCTAACATCCTATTCACGTGTTTTGATTCATGCTACCCTATTGTGATCGTGCCTATCCCAAGATAATACTCATTATTCATAAACAACTGTGTACTAATCCCAAAACATTCACTTATACCTACATCACCCCTTATCTTGATGGTGCTATCATATCATTATCCTCTTTGAATTAACCCCTTGGTCTTGATCAAAAGGAAGACCGAAAATTGTAAAACAAGTTCTTAGAACCCTCTCGACGTGTCCACTCTTTTGGACTGCATTCTTGTCATGACATCAAGTCATTATCTTATATATTATCTAGCACCGCTTCATGAGACTACATTTCTATGTTCTTTTTCCCTAGCTTGGGTAATCTTGAGGATACTTTCCTTGAAGGTTGCATTCCCTTGCTTCATCCATCATTGCCTATCCACTTCTGATCCATCAATTTTCTCATCCTTCAATAATGCCCTATTCCTTGTTAGACATTGGGGGAAAACCAATGTCATCTTTCTTGAGAATTAGTAATAAATTTTTGTAATCTCTAAAAGTCCAAAAAAATCATAAAATCCAAAAAAATCCAAAAAAATTCTTTAAATCTTTAAAAATCCAAACAAATCATAAAATCTAAAAATCCAAAAATCGTAAACTGCATAACTTTTGCATCTGCATTTATCCTCATCGCTTGTACATATCTTCTATATGTTGGAAATACAATAATGGGAAAGCAAGATACTGAGAGGGGGGGTGAATCAAATCTTCAAATTTAAACACTTAAAACAAACTAATCCACATTCATACATCTATGAATCTAATGTAATATCAAATAGCATCCACACTATGAAATAAATAACTCATAACACAAGAACTTGGTAACCCAGAAACCCAAATAGGTAAAAGTGAGGTGGGGATGACACCCACAAAATTCTTCACTACTGCAGCAATAAAGTATGCCTATTAGGGCTACAAAAGTTGATTACAAAATGCAATCTACCTGGTTAAAGGTCTGTCTGGTTAAGATCTAAAGATCATTACAATCTACCCTGTGAAAGGATTTCAACTTACAATAAAGTAAGCACTCTGTTAGGAGATTTAGAAAGGTCTACTAGAACCACTCTATTAAGAGATTTTCACCTAATACAATGATTAGAATGTTTCAAGTAATGATCCTTCGTTATGCACTCAGATGCTGATCACGGATCTCCTCTTTCTAGTACCTTCTATGATCTCACAATCTGATATGTCTTTACTTTTTTTTTCACTGTGTTGTCACTCTTCTTGATCTCTGCTTCTTAAAAAAATAACCCTCTGTGCATTTCACTTTAAAATGTAGTCACCACTTCTCTCCATACACACTTCCAAAATAGGGTTTAGAAGCAATCTTATATATCTATTCAATTTTGGTAGCAAGATCTAGATCAACGATCAAGATCTAATACTTATGTCTCCAAGACATTACAATTAATGATTACAAAAGATCATGCATAGGATAAAAAAATTAAATGCATAACTAACTCTGTAGGAAAATATTAAATGCGTACATAAGTCAGCCCAAAAAGCTTCTACAAGTCAGCCTGAACACTTATCCTCGAAGTTTGAATCATTCCAGACATGTATACAAAAACTATTCTACTCAGCACTTAACATCTCTAACGCTCGGCACTAAGTATCCTACTTGGCTCAGCACGATACAACTCGGCAACCTGAATACTGCTCGACAATTTTGCTTGGCCTTGGATAGTTTTAGCTCAGCCACAGTGATAGCCAGCTAAAACTGCCTAAGTAAATGACTAAGTGTTGGTCACTAATCATCAATAGAACTTAGAGATTAACAATCTCCCCCTTTGATATTAGTGGAAAAAACATACTTATCATTTCTTCATTTCATTCCATCAAAATGTTGCCTAAGTATACTAAGTACTCCCCCTAGGAATATACTCAGAATTATACATACAAAAAGTTACATACCTTCAAAATATATACAAATGTACCTGTTCTGTACTAATTTATCATACTGTATCCTTTCCAACTTCCTTACCAACTTCCCCCTTGTTTTTGTCACTGATTACATGTGGGGTTAAGTTATACTTGTCCAAAAAATATTTATGAAGCTGTAGGGTGGATACAAATGTAGCGTCCCAACTGTCCTTGGAAACCTTCATAACTTCTAATTTTATCTCTAGCTCGGCACCTAGACTCACTAAACTTTCTGTAGTTGAGAGATTTTCATTTCTCTGTGATAATTCTTTTGCATCTGAAAGTTCCTTCTATATTACTTCCAAGTGAGGAAATAGGCTTGTCTGAATGGTGATCAACTTGGCCCTAATCCGACCATCTTCAGCCATAAGCTTGGCTATTCTTCATTGTGCATTGATCAACTTCGTATAATGTAAAGAGCTAGAGGTAGCATCCTTACTCAAAGTATTGCCAGTTGATTTCAAATCTAACTGTAGCTTCTCAACAAGCTGTAGATTATCCTTTGTGAAGAATTCAACATCACATAGCTTCATGTACAAATAATAAACGTTTGTTGTAACTTTCTCCAAAATGTCTACAAGAGTAGAAAGTTCAACCTGTTTCGTTGCAATCTCTTCTGAGATTTTCTCCAGAACTTTGCTCTCAAATCTCCTCTCAGACCATTGTAGAAGTTTTTCATTGCTATTTATGTCATC
>MU225035.1:502417-526088 GCA_018584345.1 Thuja plicata | reverse complement strand
TAATTGGAGCTTGAGGCATTTCATCTTCTAAGTCAAAAGCCTTTGCAAATATATCCTTGATATCATGCAACACTTGCTTTTGCTTCTGTTCTATTTTCATTTCTTCTTGTCTCTTCTTCCTCTTAAGTAATTCCTGAAGAGTCCCTATTTGTTCAAAAGAGAATTCATTGGAATCCCATTGTGGAATCACAATTACCTCATCTAATGTGACATCGATAATTTGAGACTTCTTCTTCATAATTTTCCTTCTCTTTAATTCTGGTGAGATGATGCTCAGCTCCATTTTATCAATAGCTTTTCATGTGACAGTAACAATATCCATTGCCTCTTTCAATTCTATCAAGATTGTCTGTGGATCAGGCATACTTCCAATTTTAGGACCTGTGGGAGTGGATGATGCAGAGTGCGGTAGATCAACCAACACTTGCAGTGCCTCTTGTTCCTAATGCTTGTCAACATTATCCTTCATCACTACTCCACTATCTAAAACTATTTTGACAACCTCTAAAATAGGTGGATTTTGTGAAGTTACCTCTTGTGCATCTATTTTTTGTTTCTCTTCACCTATCTAATCATTGATTACTTCAATTATCTCATCAATTTTCTCTTCAGATGTAGTGGTCTTTCCTCCTTCAGTCTCAGTTTCCCTAATAGGCAACTCAGTGTTTTTACCACTCACCATATCCTATCCCTCAACATTCAAATTGCAGGAATCATCAATTATGAAGTCAATTGGACTGTCTGTAGTCAGATCAACAAAATTTGTTGATTCTAATGCATCTTTAGTCTTGTCCTGTTCAGTAGCAATTTGATCTTGTGTCATCTGTGGCTCAGGGGTAATCTCAACTTCTTTTGTCTTTTGATCAGATGTCCCTTCATCAGATTTCTTGTCTTTTGGAACTATTAGTCCAAAGATTTCCTTCCAAATCCTAGTACTCTGTTGTACTAATCCTTCAATATCATTTTTCAAAACAGTATAACCTCTTAGCTTAGGAACAAACCTATTCTTATATTCCTCAATGAATTTTTCTCGTTGTTTTGATGTCAACTTAGGTATCACTTTGACTAAAGTGCCTTCTCTGATCTATCTCTCTATAGTAAGTGCAAATTCCCATTTGCTCGACAGAAATTCATATAATTCATTCAGCACATAGTTTCCTATCTCTGTAGGAGTTAACTTAAAAGTACTCATCATATCTAAAAGTGCTTCCTAAACTTTATGATTGTCTCCAATACTCAGTTTCTCATGCTTAATGAATTTGAAAGTAGCTAACCCTACTGAATTTCTCAAATTGTCACATACCTCATCAATATTAGCTGGTTTCTTGAATTGTGTTGTAGGTATGTTGCTAGGTTCATCAATTTCAGTCTTTTCATCATCACTATCTGTCTACTGGTTTACTCGGCTTAGCCTTAGGAGAAATTTTAGCTTTCTTTCCAGAACTACTTTCTCCACCCTTCTTCTTTCCATACACTTTTTTTTGTACTACTGGAGAAGTAACAGTGGATGCTCTAGTCCTCAGACGATTAGCTGCATGAGGTGTAACCTTAGGTTTAGCTTTACTCAGCTTGGTTACTATGACAATTGTTGGTAACTTACCCTTAGCTTTCTCAGTGATCTCCTTAGATGCACTGACTTCCTCTTCTGTAGATATATCTTCTCCTTGTCCAGTGGATATGCCTAAAGGTGCATCCTTAGGTTCTTCATCACTTCCTAAACCAACCATTTTCTTTAGATTTTTCACAATCTTCTTCCTTTTTCTCTCCATGGTTCCCTCCTTTAAAATTCTTGAAATTTTTACTTTAGCTTCATCAAAATTACCAAATCTTTCTATTGTAGTATCAATTTCCTCAGCTAGGAGTGCAATGATGGTTGATGATGCTTCGTAAATGTTAATTTCATAGGGAAATGATTCTAAACATGCTACCCTAGGTGTCATAGCCTGGATATATGTGTTATCTATATCAACTAGAAAACAAATTTCTTCATAGTGCTTCTCCACTAGTGATCTAGGAATCCTTGTTCTTAATCTCATTCTCTTTTTAAATTCCACAAAATAGCTCCCCATAATTCTATTGAAATTACTTCCTAATTTCTCAATACATTCACTTATATGAACTGTAATGGGTCTATCCTTTTTTCCAAACAATATCTCCCAATGTAGGAAATGTATCCTGAATGTAGAAAAATATGCATACTAGTAAGGAACCAAACTTACATGATGATCTCTTAGCTTTTCTAATTGATGCTAGGTTCTTATCTAGTTGTGTTAGCTATAGCTCAGCAAGATCATATGTATGATTCTTCTTAACAATCTTCCATGCCTGGTCAACGGTTGTATAAGGAACACTATCTAGTCGACTCAACTGATAGAACTTATGTGCGATTACTCTTACTCCAAAATCAAGTTCTAGGTCTTTAATTGTAGAGATAGTCATACCTCTATTGTTCCATATGGATCTAGTGTTCAGTGTAATTTCCTCTTTGTTGTTATCTCTCATTGTTCATTTCCCGTTAACAACAGGGTATCCAGTCACTCGATGAATCATGTTTTTAGTTATCTTGATTGGTCCATTGTCTAACCACATACACATATCATGAACTCGGCTAAGAATAACCTTAATGCATTCATCTTTGAAACCTTGTGGGAAATCTAGGGCACGAGTCAACCCTTTGTCAGCTAAATTCTTGAATTCTCCCTTCAGAACTCCATTAATACATAGTTTGTTGTAGGATTTTCTCAATTCACTATCACCTACTTCACCAATTTTAACCGTGTAACAAGATCTTACATCATGGATCATGAGTACCTTTGGTGGAATGGATGAGAGAGCTCCAGTCAGATCACTCTGAATTGCACTTTCAGGAATGGCTCAAAATTTGAGAGGTGTACATTCATCACTCTGTACTAACTGAACATGCTCTAGTTCTTCTTCCATATTTCTGAGTGGTGTGGAAGAGCTTGCAGCCATAATCTTGAAATTAGGGTTTGAAAAATGAAGAACAGAGTACCTCGTCAAGTAGCACTTTGTACTATTCACTTTTGGATTGTCGATGGCATGCTGACAAAATATTTGATGCTAACTTTGTTAAGATCAATTCTGCAACTACTTCAATAGCTCCGTAAATGGTGAAAATCGCAAGGTAAAAATGAAGAATAAATTGTTCATCCTTTATAGATTTTGAAAGGTCAAGGTAGGTAAGAAAAAATGTTCTGCCCATTGAGTTAGTGCAAGCTAGCTATCCTCGGCTTTCTAACACAACTTGCATCCCACTCAGCTCACTAAACTCGGCCATCATACAACTTACTCGGCCAACAAACTCAACACACACTAAAGAACTCGGCCTTAGTGTCCACGACTGGTGCTCGGCACCTATAGTGCAATTGGCTCTTCTTGGCATTTTTGACTTCAAAATGTGTCCTGGTGCATCTTAACATATGCAAATATGGACTTTTGTACATTTCATGTTAGGAACTGATGTAAGATAAGAATTTTTAGATGTAGTTCCTTACATAACTCTTTTGCTTAGTTGGAGATGATTTGATCACCTGATCCATTGGATTGGGTGACCTCAGTTGTACTAGCTTCATTGTTGCATGGCTTAGATTTCTTAACCCATGTCTAATTCATTTGTGCTCTAATCTGCTCAACAGTAGGAGCAGGTACCCTAGTCTTACAATCTTTCCTTGTATGACCAATTTTCAAACAATTGTGACAAACTAGGCTTCCATTCATCCAACTCTTAGACTTTCCTCTGAAATGTGTCCTTATGTAGTTTTCTAGAACATGTCCATACTCACCACAGTAATGATAGCTATGCCATGTGTTTTAATCCCACTTGTAAGTATTGCCTTTTCCTGGTGATTTCTCTTATGCCTTTGATGTCCATTGTTGTTTACCTTTAGCTCTGCAATCTTGTGCTCTATGACCATATTTCTGACAATTATAACAATTACCATTGAGTCTAGGTGTGGAAGGTGCATTTCTTGCCTTTTTCTTACATTCACGTGTTTGATGTCCAAACTTATTATAGTTAAAGCAGTAACCATTAAAGTTAGTTTTAGGATTGGACTTACCATTCTTACTTCGACAAATGTTTGTTGTATGACCTGGTTTCCCACAGTGGTGGAAAACAGGTTTGTTGTTTCTTGGTTTTGCATACCTTCTTTCACCTATCTTAGATGATTCTCCTTCTTTAGTGGTTGTATGTTGTTCAGTGTGACCTAATCCAGAAGAATCTTTAGGTCTTCTTGATGCTTCCACTAGTTGTTCAAAGTAGCTCAAAGCTACATTGGGATCATTCACTCTATTGTTAAGTTCTTTCTCAGATCTCAATTCATCTTTCAAATGACTGTTCTCAGATCTAAGATTTACAATCTCCAAGTCTTTCCTACTGATCTCCTGATTCACAAGTATCAGTTGATTTGACATGTCAACTTGATTGATTGTCATTGTTTGTACATCATGTGTTCTTTCATCAAGTCTAATAGTCATCATTCTTTTGTCTTTTTCTTCCATAGCCTTGTCATCTTCAGCTTTCTTTTTCTGTTCAACAACTTCACACATTCTTATTGATTGGGCTTCTTGTTCCTTTTTCAAGTTTCTAACTTCTTCATATAGTACACTATTCTTTTCCAGTAGATCTGCTATTGCTGCATCACTCTCAGTAGAATCTCCATTCTAAAATAGATTTGTGGTGTCCTCTTCCTGATAATGAGTGTCATTCATTTGTTTGGCCAAATCTTTCCTTATTTTCAAGGACTTCTTTAATTCCTGTCTTGCTGTCTCAAGCTGTTGTAGTGCTAGCTGAATATCAATCTTTTGATTCTCAATGACTTTACCCATCTTGTAGATCTCCATCTCAAGATCTGTATTCTCAAGTTGATTATGACTTTCTAGATAACTAAGCTCTGATACCAATTGTTGGAAATACAATAATGGGAAAGCAAGATACTGAGAGGGGGGGGTGAATCAGATCTTCAAATTTAAACACTTAAAACAAACTGGTCCACATTCATACATATATGAATCTAATGTAATATCAAATAGCATCTACACCATGAAATAAATAACTCATAACACAAGAACTTGGTAACCCAGAAACCCAAATAGGTAAAATTGGGGTGGGGATGACACCCACAAAATTATTCACTACTGCTGCAATAAAGTGTGCCTGTTAGGGCTACAAAAGCTTATTAAAAAATGCAATCTACCTGGTTAAAGGTCTTCCCGGTTAAGAGCTAAAGATCATTACAATCTACCCTGTGAAAGGATTTCAACTTACAATAAAGTAAGCACTATGTTAGGAGATTTAGAAAGGTCTGCTAGAACCATTATGTTAAGAGATTTTCACCTGATACAATGATTAGAATGTTTCAAGTAATGATCTTTCGTTATGCACTCAGATGCTGATGATGGATATCCTCTTTCAAGTACCTTCTATGAGCTCACAATCTGATATGTCTTTACTTTGTTGTTCACTGTGTTGTCACTCTACTTGATCTCTGCTTCTTAACAAAATAACCCTCTGTGCATTTCACTTTAAAATGTAGTCACCACTTCTCTCCATACACACTTCCAAAATAGGGTTTAGAAGCAATCTTATATATCTATTCAAGTTTGGTAGCGAGATCTAGATCAACGATGAAGATATAATACTTATGTCTCCAAGACATTACAATTAATGATTACAACAGATCATGCATAGGATAAAACAATTAAATGCATAACTAACTCCGTAGGAAAATATTATATGCGTACATAAGTCGGCCCAAAAAAATTATACAAGTCGGCCTGAACACTTATCCTCGAAGTTTGAATCATTCCAGACATGTATACGAAAACTGTTCTGCTCGGCACTTAACATCTCTATCACTTGGCACTAAGTATCATAATCGGCTTGGCATGATACAACTCGGCAACCTGAATACTACTTGGCAATGTTGATCGGCCTTGGATAGTTTTATCTCAGCCACAGTGATAGCCAACTAAAACTGCCTAAGTAAATGACTAAGTGTTGGTCACTAATCATCAACAAAACTTAGAGATTAATAGTATATCCTTTTCATCCTTGTACATCTCAATCAATTTTGTATACTATCATCATATCTTGGAGCCAATCCACATCTCATCCTTAGGACAGTCATATTTAGCTTGGGGAAAGTTCCTAGTTATCCTAGGAGGTCAATTCCTAGTTGTCATTTCAATAATCTTCCTGAGTGGAGTCAACCACATTACCTATCAAATATGATGTGTTCTACCACTAAAAAATGGTGTTTTCTCAACACCTCCCAACACACAATGGTATTTTTCAACACCCCACACACTCAAACAACGGTGTTTTCAATACTCATCAAACAAATAATGATCAAAAAATAGAAGCAATCAAACACAATCAACCAATGGTATTTCTCAACACTACCTATCATGGATAACATGATTATGGGTTTTGTTTATCTTTTCTTCTGAGTGCCTTGAAGATGTCTACAGACTAGAGACATGAGAAAGAGGGCATGGAATTTTCTTTGTCTGATGTCCGTTATTATCATTTTTTCTTATCATGTCTTCTGAGTGACTCTATGATGTCTTCATACTAGAGGAACAAGGACAGGGGGTGATATTTTCTTTGATTTTTGTCTATGATCAAGTGATTTATTATTATTGTGCAATTCGGACCACTCTACCCAAGGATATGAACAATAAAGATTCATTACGGGAACATCAAAATATTAGTCCAATGATATGAACATATGGGTCATTGAAGACAACATAATCATTGTATAAGAACAAAAGGAACTCTTGTTTGTCTACTTGCTTGCAACTAACAACTAACGAAAGTAGTACTCAGGTTCATCATTGGCTTTGAAAGCCATTGATGTTTGTACTTACTAATGACAAAATATCAATGATGAGAAAAGGCATAAACAAACAAAATAAGATCGAAAGAATGAAACTCATGGAAGATTGCATCTCATTCTAGGGGAATTCATTTCATCCTTGCATTCATCTGACTTGATCAAAATCACCTCAAGGAAGGAAATCTATCTTCAACATGGTTTATTATGACATCTAAGATCCTTGAATCTATCATCATGGTTGATCATTATTTTTCAAAAATCATTATCAGGAGCTCAATCGAAAAGGATTCTAAACCAATCTTATTCATCATCAAAATCAATTCAATCTTCTAAATCAATTCAACATTTTCTCAAATCATCATCCAATATCATTCATTTTTCTTCTATCACATTTTGATTTTGCTCCTAAGGGGGCATGATTATTGTAATCAACATATCCTTGCATTTGGATCATCAAATAGCTTTGGTATCAAATCTGATGTATCAAATTTTTGCCATCAAATCAATCACCTAATCGAATCTAGAAACAATCATCGATCAAATCAAATATCTTGTCTAATCAAATAAAATCACATCATTAGGGGCATATCAGCTTCATCAAGATCCATATCAAGTTGATAGTCTTAGATCAAAATCTTTTTATCCAAGTAATCATTTTCATTAGCATCATATCAAACTAGTTATGCTAGCTTTTATCAATGATCTCTTATCCACTATCACATCAAATGAAGATTCATATCATCAAACATCAGTCATTGATCATCACATTAGTCCCATGATTAGGGGCAACATCAAATATTCTTTATATCAACATTCTTCTCACACATCGATTCAAAGAGGGGCAAATGTAATCACCTAAAAATGGTCTAGTCTAATCAAGAGGCCTAAATCTCAATCAAATTTCCCTAAATCCTAATCAAGGGTTAAAATCCTAATCAAAGCATCAAAGATCAATAATCAAAGAGAAAGCATTAATTAATAGTCCTATCCTAATTAATTAAATCAAAATCTAAAATCCCATGGGTATTGATATTAATTAAAGTGAATTAATTAATTGTCCTATTTTCCACTCAACTCACAAGAGGAAAAACAAGTTGATTTCAACCAATGAGCTTAAATCACATGGATCAGTCAAGGTGATAATCTCAACCACTCATTGTGGATCAATCTCAACCATTGAATTCAATATCCAATCTTTCCCTCCAAGAGGAAATCTATATAAAAAAGCTCAATCAAGGCATTTATTATCTAGCTCTTTCATCATACCAAAGTTTTGCCACTATTAAGCTAGATCATTTATTCATGCTTCTCATTTCATATCTCAATTCTATCTTAATTACATTCATGTAGATGCATTTTAATTGAATCTTTCATTTCATGATTTTCAATTCACTGATCTAACATGCTAAATCTGAGAAAATTCAAAATTAGATTATAATCTTCATGACTAGGAAGCAATAATTTGGTTTCAATTATATTGATTTGATTGATTTCTTCATACTAACAATTGTTCTAATGAGTTATTGAAGTGTTGTGTTGCACTTCATGTAGGTACAATATTTTTTTGAAGTTTTGGAGTGTTTTAATGAATTGAATGCTTAGTGGTGATACTACTAATGCAATGGATGATGCACTTTAATGATATGTAAATGCAATAAATCATGTTAATAAGATGTAATGAATCTAATTGAAATGTAATGAATGAATCTATATAACATGACTTAATAATGATTAATGATCATGATCATGATTTATGCAAATGGTATTTGTTGTATGTAAAATACTTGCATGAAACATTATATCAATGAATATTCTAATTGTAATGATAATAATCTCATATTTACAATAAATGGATGCATTATTGAGACCTTAATTTATTATTAAGACCTTAATTTATCTAACAAACTATATTTTAAGGTCTCAATAATGTAACTCTGGTATGATGAAAGGATGGATTACAAGGATAATTTAATTGCTTTCCCAGGATTGGTGGCATCAAAATTGGTGGATTCATGAGATATTTCTTCAAAAGTGAAAAAGATTCTTCACATTAAGCATCCCATTTAAATAAAATGTCTGTGTAATAATTTAGTAAAGGAGTGACATTTTTTTGCCAATTGTGAGATAAATCTCCTTATTGGTTGGATTCTTCCTTGTAAAGATCTCAATTAGCTAATGTTTTTAGGTTCCCCCATCTCCATAATAGCTTTGAATTTTACGGGGTCAACCTCTTTACCTTTTTCTGATACAATATAACCAAGTAACTTTATTGATTGGACTCCAAAAGCAAGAAACTCTTTTGTATTGGAAGATTCATTATCTAAATAATCTTGGATACAAATTTTTAAGATTGATTAACTTTGTCTTGAAAAGATTCTTCAGATAATGAATCTCATTCATATTCATTTGAGTCATCCTCACTTTTTGAATCTAACTTGTCAATTTTTCATAAGGATGAGAAGAACACTTTTGATTATGACCTTTATCAAAATACCCTACTCCTGATTTTTCTTCACTAGATCTCCATATGGGTTGTATAGGTTCCAATAACCCTTTATTTATTTTCCCTAGAGATCTTGATCCTTGATAGCCCATTTTCTTTATGATTTGATAGCCTTTCCCATACGGATGTGTAGGGATGCTAATGTGTTGAGCTCTTTCACTTGATCTTCTTCATCATCTTTATACAACCATTGTAGGACTTCATTGTCTTCTTCTTCATTTTAGGATGTGTTATCCCTTACACAATTCTCATTATACTTGTGAGGTTTTTTATTTTTTGAATCAAAGGGTTTTCCATGGGACCTAGGAGAAGTAGGAATATCCATCAGTGATATAGAGTATTCTCCTACTCATTTTTTAATAATTTTACATTGCTTTTCAAAATTGTTCATCATGATATTCATCTTTTCATATTGTGTCTATTTTTTATTTCCCCTTTTTTATTTAGAGGATGGTGATCCTTCTTGAATAGAAGAATTTGAATTTGAGGAACTAGGGTTTCCTCCATTTGATTCTAGGAAACTAACTATATCCTTGCCTTTGTTGGATAAAGATGGATTAATTTCTTCATTATTTGAGGTAATAGGCTTATCATTTGGATCTTATTTTTCTTTCCCTTTTAATTTCAAACTTGGAATAGGGATGTCTTCTTCATCTTGTTGCTTGGGTGGACTTGATGTAAAGCCTACACTATTATGAGGAACAAATGAATCTGTCACTGGTTTAACATTGTTGCAGTATTGAAAGAGGTTCAAATCTCCACTAGCATTTATATCTTGACCCATGTATGGAAACTTCACACATTGATGATAAGTGGAGGGTACCGCTTGCATGTCGTGAATCCACGGTCTACTCAACAAAATATTGTATGTCAGCTTAAGGTCTAGAACTTGACAAACTGTATCCTTTTGAATAAGACTCACTCTAAATGGTAAAATTACCACCCCTTTTAAGGATATTTCTTCATAATCATAAGCCTTTATAGTTATCTTTACTTCAGTATCAATGGCATTTTCATAATATCCTAAGGCTTTGACCAAGTTCAATGTACATATATTTAGACCAGAACCTCCATCTATAAAGACTCTTTTGACCCTATGCTTTTGGATGAAGAATTCAATATAAAAGGGTAGATTTTGGGGATGGTGAAATGACATATCATATTGCTCAAAAAATGAAAGACAATGGGGAGCAATGAGGTGACCAACCATATTTTGAATTTTTTTTGCATCCAAGTTATTGGGAACCGTCGTATCCACTAGATCTTTCTCCAAAATTTCCTTGTGTGTACGTGAAAGTTTTAGTAACTCCAAAATTGATTTTTGAGCTGGTGTCTTTTAGATTTGATCAACAAGGTTGTATTGTTTGGATGAAAATGATGAAGGGTTATGTAAGTTTGATTTAGTGGAAACTCCTGGTAAAGTGATTTTGGAAACTTTCCCCTAGTCACAACATTTAAATATTCATTTTCTTGTTTGTTTTTTACCACAACCACATTAATGACATTTTCATATCTAGAGAGGGAGTTGATAGTATTTTCATAGGCATGTGCAAAATTGAATTTATTGTCTCATTTCTTGTGGTTTTGATGGGAGTTGGAAGATTCTCTTTTATCATGATTCAAGAAAGGGGTCTTGAATGTCGTGTGATCTTTTTAATCCTGTGGACCATACACTTGGATTTTTCCATCATCAATGAGGTCATGTACCACATTTTTCAACCTCATACATTCATTAGTTTTATGTCCTTTATTATGGTGATACTCACAATGATTGGAATCACTCCAGCATGATGGATTTACTTGAGGTTCACAAGGTCTTGACTCTAATAAGGTTATGATTTTATTCACAATGAGAGTTCTTAGGGCTGTCTCAAGAATTTCACCCAATGAGGTAAATTTTCTTCTTAGTGAAGTAAATTGAGACATGAAATTCAGGTTAGGCTTGGTAATCCCTTGGTTTTTGTTAAAAAGAGTTGGTTTTGTTAAAAGGGTTGTTGTGAGATTGATTGATATTTTTAGTTTGACTAGTGGAACCACTTGAAATATTTAAAGGTTTAGGTTTTAGATTGTGGGCCTCCACTACTCCGTCATTGACTAAATTATTGTTTTTATTCTTTAACCAAAACTTTGGTTTATCATTATTGCTTTTGTTTGAAGAATTGTTGTTGAAATTGGTATTGTTGCTATTTGAAAAACCTTTTTTTATCCTTATAGAGATTTAGTTCCCCATTTCTTACTAAAGTATCCTCTATTTTGATTCCATTTTCTATCAGTTTTTCAAATTTTGGGGGACATTGAAGTTGAAACCTAAAGTTCATTATTGTGTTCAAGTTGTTTATGAATATATCCATATTTTCCTTATCGAGTACATTTCATTGATATTTAGCAAAGACCCTTCTCCATCTTTGTAGAAAACTTAAAACGGCTTCTCCACTTCTTTGTTTGGTATTAAATAAGTCTAACATTGTGATTTCACGTTCAATGTTGTAGGAATATTGATTGACAAATTTGGAAATCAATTCCTCAAAGGTTTTAATACCAGGAGGTAAATTCTAAAACCATTCCTTTTTTGTCCCACAAAAACTTTGAGGAAACAACCTCATCAAATAAGTGGGTTCATGGAGGAATTCCATACTCAATGTACCAAATTCCCTTATGTGGTCTTGTGGGTCCATTGTACCTATATATTTTTCACACTTGGGGAATACCATGTTTTGAGGAAAAGGTTTCATAAATATATTCTTATCAAATGGGAAAGGCCAAATGGCTTCTATTGAGAATTGTTTTAGAGCAGCCGCTTTCTTCATGTTATCCATTTGTGTTTATAGAGACTTGAGTCGTTGATTCATAGATTTTAAAGGGGTGTCTTCCTCATCATCTAATGTTAACTTGGATGTGTCAAAATTATGAGGGAGTTTTACCCCTAGCTGAGCTAAGGTTGGGAAATATCTATCTTTGTCTCTTTCTAATATATTTTCCATCATCTTTACAAACAAAGGATTTTGGGAAGCCTCATTAACCTTTTCTTCGGTTACTTATTCATCATGGTTTTCCCTGGTATTGTTAGCCTCATACCACGAATTACTTGTCATTGGAACCTCTTCTAGTTCTTCCTCTTGATTATTTTCTTGAAAAGGTTGATAAGGATAATGAGGAGTCTCATCTAGATAAGGTATTTCTTCTCTAAGCATAGTTTCATCTTCTTGTAAAGACAATTTAATGTGATGGGATCTTGTCCAAACCGGCATGAAAAGGATTTTAGGATCTTTGTTGAAAGGATATTTTCTTGAAAATAATTATGATTTTTAGGAACTTTGTATCTTTTAATGGATGTTGTTTTCTTTGAGATCATGTATCATCAAGCATAGAAAGCACAAATATGCATGTTTTCTAATCCTTAAAAATCTACACAAAAAAGTGTATATTCTTGAATGTTTTAACAAGGCCTTTACAAGAAAAAACTTCAATAAATCTACCTAAAGTCAATTTTGGTTTAACATGGTTTGAATAGGTAGGCTTGCTAATTAACCAGGATTTGGTCAATAATTCATTCAAAGAGTTTTTTTTTCTTTTACCTCTCAATTATGAGAGCTTCCCACCAACACTAAGGAGGTTTTGTGTAATTCGTGAGGACTACTAGAGGAATTCTATTACAATTCTCTTTGTATTCCACCTCATTAAGGATTTAAGTGTTTCTTTTTAGAGTGACTTGGATCAACCGTGTTTAAAGTGGTTTTATATCTCAGTTTAGGACTTCCCTCTCATGGCTTTTGTAAAGCACTTGGGAGATATGCCCCCTAAGGTTCTAAATCACTTGCAAATATATAAAAAGAAATTGAATAAAAAGATAGGTTTAGGATTTTGATCACCCTAAAAGAGAAAGATAATATCCCTACTATCGTTTATCTCCTAAAAACAATAGACATGATTTGTTCGTTTCCAAGCCTTTTAATCTAAGGAACTAATGTACTTTGGAATTTTGATCACTTTGAGAAAAGTGAGAGCATAGGCCTGATACCGTTGTTCAAAAACAATGAGGCTTTTGATTATGTGTTTGTTCATTCCTTAACCTTTCTTTCTATTGGCAAATCCAGCATGTTTGGCTTTTTTGTCATCTTAAAAGATGAGAGCATAGGCCTAATACCTTATTTGACAAACAATAATAGGTTTCTATTTAAAATAAATTTTGAACTTTGAAATGTTGCAATTTAAGAAAATGACTTGAAATTAAAGGTTTTAGGACACACCTTGTTCGAAGCTAAATGCACATTTTTTTGAGAATGCTTTTTTTTCAATATATACCTTGGCGATCATTCTTGCTCCTAACCATCCCCTTCACAAATGTTAATCTCACAAAAGACAATCCAAAGTGAAGAAAATCACAAGTATTTGCACAAATGTGAAGGAATATCAAAACCAAATTTGTGAAAAGATTTAGAAGGGAGAAGCACTATAGTTGATCCTAGGAGTATTATAGAAAGCTTGATACAAATTTAGCATTTTGATATAATGATTATATGCTTAACATCATTATCTAAATTTACAACAATATTGGCATTATGAATTGTTTTTGTGTATTTATTAAATAATTTTTACCTCTTTCTCCTTTTAGTAATTAGGACTTTGAACCRCAGGTTTCCTCACCTTTTTATGTTCTRACATCTACAAACTTTTTAATCAAATTCAGATCTGTGGATTTTAAAATTTTAAATTGTAGGTTGTAGGTGCTATTTAAAACTTGACAGACATTATTATTTAACTAGTACGCGCTAAACTTTAGATTACATTGCGCTATTATTTATTTTCTACGTGCTAAAATAAATGTTGCATTTTATAAGCGTTGTAAGAATATAAAACGTGTCAAAAATTTCATTTGCAGGTGTTGAAAGAAAGTTGGACAAGAGATAGAAGAAACTTTGCAAACGTTGAACTTTTATGCTACATGTTGAACTTTTATGCATACGTGCTCTTGTACCTACAAATGTCAAATCTACAACACAAATTCATTCAAATGATCAAACAAAAATCAAAATCCATTATTCAGTGGGCGTCATTTGTTGTATGTAAAATACTGGCATGAAACATTATATCAACAAATGTTAAGTTAAATGCTAAAGATCTATGCTAATTGAACAATCAAACTTGAAATCCTTGAAATCTTCTCATGGATCTCTATTTAGAAAGACTAAATTTATGCTCTCAAATGTAAAAGCACTCCTAAGGTGACAATCTCTAGAATGAGATGGATGAGTTAGGATAAATGCTATAATCTACATGTTTGATTTGATATGAATTTACAATTATGATCCTAAGATGAATTCAATTATGCTAATTATGAATGAAAAATTCAATAAAATGTCATCACTATGATGCTAATGGGTGTAAAGTGGTGATTTGCATTAAGAAATGCATACTATTTATAGGATTTTCCAATGGTAGGGGTGAGTTTAATTAATCATAGTCAAAGCATGGTTGAGGCTAAGGAAGAGTGATGTGTCCCCTTTGAGTGGACAAGATTGATCCATTTAAATTGAGTGGTCAAGATAGCAAAGCCTTGGAGTGATCCATGTGCTCTCAATCCTTATTTCCCATTGGTTGAATTGATTTTGTAATTTAGTAGTTTGTGAGGGAAATTATGATTTATTTAAATCAAATCTTTAATTAAATTAGCCATGTATGGGAATTAGATGGGTTGGATTTAATTAATTCAATGAACTATATAATCAATTGGTTAAATCAATTACATAGTGATTTGATTTTCAAATTTAATTAATCCAAATTGTTTGAGTTTGACTAATTAAATGCTTTGATAATTAATCAATGGTTTTGACTTGATTTTATCTCTTTGACTTTCGTTGACCAATTTAAGGTGTATACAAGTGTATTTCATTTCTTGAGTAGAATATACTGAAGAATGTTGTTTATGTTACATGACTATGTTCCTACAGCTCGAACAGTATTGGTAGATTGATGTTTGTAGATGTTTGATTTATTTCCAGTTAATTCCTTCTAGTGTTTTAGTTCATTTGAAGTTAAGTAGTGAAGAGTCATT
Organism: Thuja plicata; assembly: GCA_018584345.1. Lineage (NCBI taxonomy): Eukaryota > Viridiplantae > Streptophyta > Pinopsida > Cupressales > Cupressaceae > Thuja > Thuja plicata. Next base: position 510,673 of record MU225035.1, on the reverse strand, counting down.
TCAGATTGCATTATGGTTAAATAGATTAATCTCTAGTTTTAGAAGTTAAAGGATAGTTTCTTTACTGCATTTCATTCAATAGTTAGATGACAATCTGAATAGAATGATGGTGCACATATTGTGCTAGCCCATTTCAAGTACATGATTTTGATTTGACAAGATTAAATGTGAGTTATTTCCAAGAAGGATTACTCAAGTATAATATTTACTTGTAGATTTTAGGCACTTAGACTATTCAATCATGAACGGTTAATTACTCTACAAGGAACCTGAGAAAGCTAAAATAAGGATCAACATATGAGACAAGTTGAGCAGACATAAGTGCACTATACAACACCTATGTGTGTAGCGTGATGATCAGTTGAGAGAATAGAGGGATAACAGGAAAAGAAGTAATAAGTTGGGGTTCCAAAGATGGAGAGATGAAGACCTAGACCCTTTTAGGGTGAGGCCCATTAACCAACCTCAGAGCAGAAAGAAGTGAGACTGAGGATGAATTTTGATGGGATGTAGATGTGGTAGGAGTGAGTGCATATACAAGAAACAAAAACTCAAGGATCGACGACTCACTCTCGGGCTTTGCGACAATCTCATGCTCAAGAGCCCTTTCCTATAGACAATGCTTACACTCGCATGCAAGTTAGTTCCAGAACGGATGTGGACCAAGAAGAGAAGCATGTGAAGGCTCAGTAGCATACTACTCCCATAAATAATGGGAATTGAATCCACAACTGAGTCTATAGTTGTCGTATTAATAACACCTCCTATATCATTGGTGGGGCCTTCCTCTTTTCCTTTATCTACATTGATAACCTCCCTTGATCAAAATTCCAAAGTACAACTAATGTACTTTGGAATTTTGATCACTTTGAGAAAAGTGAGAGCATAGACCTAATACCGTTGTTCAAAAACAATGAGGCTTTTGATTATGTGTTCATTCCTTAACCTTTCTTTCTATTGGCAAATCTAGCATGTTTGGCTTTTTTGTCATCTTAAAAGATGAGATCATAGGCCTAATACCTTATTTGACAAACAATAATAGGTTTCTATTTAAAATAAATTTTGAACTTTGAAATGTTGCAATTTAAGAAAATGACTTGAAATTAAAGGTTTTAGGACACACCTTGTTCGAAGCTAAATGCACATTTTTTTGAGAATGCTTTTTTTCAATACATACCTTGGCGATCATTCTTGCTCCTAAGCATCCCCTCCACAAACGTTAATCTCACACAAGACAATCCAAACTGAAGAAAATCACAAGCATTTGCACAAATGTGAAGGAATTTCAAAACCAAATTTGTGAAAAGATTTAGAAAGGAGAAGTGATATAGTTGATCCTAGGAGTATTATAGAAAGCTTGATACAAATTTAGCATTTCGATATAATGATTATATGCTTAACATCATTATCTAAATTTACAACAATATTGGCATTATGAATTGTTTTTGTGTATTTATTAAATAATTTTTACCTCTTTCTCCTTTTAGTAATTAGGACTTTGAACCRCAGGTTTCCTCACCTTTTTATGTTCTRACATCTACAAACTTTTTAATCAAATTCAGATCTGTGGATTTTAAAATTTTAAATTGTAGGTTGTAGGTGCTATTTAAAACTTGACAGACATTATTATTTAACTAGTACGCGCTAAACTTTAGATTACATTGCGCTATTATTTATTTTCTACGTGCTAAAATAAATGTTGCATTTTATAAGCGTTGTAAGAATATAAAACGTGTCAAAAATTTCATTTGCAGGTGTTGAAAGAAAGTTGGACAAGAGATAGAAGAAACTTTGCAAACGTTGAACTTTTATGCTACATGTTGAACTTTTATGCATACGTGCTCTTGTACCTACAAATGTCAAATCTACAACACAAATTCATTCAAATGATCAAACAAAAATCAAAATCCATTATTCAGTGGGCGTCATTTGTTGTATGTAAAATACTGGCATGAAACATTATATCAACAAATGTTAAGTTAAATGCTAAAGATCTATGCTAATTGAACAATCAAACTTGAAATCCTTGAAATCTTCTCATGGATCTCTATTTAGAAAGACTAAATTTATGCTCTCAAATGTAAAAGCACTCCTAAGGTGACAATCTCTAGAATGAGATGGATGAGTTAGGATAAATGCTATAATCTACATGTTTGATTTGATATGAATTTACAATTATGATCCTAAGATGAATTCAATTATGCTAATTATGAATGAAAAATTCAATAAAATGTCATCACTATGATGCTAATGGGTGTAAAGTGGTGATTTGCATTAAGAAATGCATACTATTTATAGGATTTTCCAATGGTAGGGGTGAGTTTAATTAATCATAGTCAAAGCATGGTTGAGGCTAAGGAAGAGTGATGTGTCCCCTTTGAGTGGACAAGATTGATCCATTTAAATTGAGTGGTCAAGATAGCAAAGCCTTGGAGTGATCCATGTGCTCTCAATCCTTATTTCCCATTGGTTGAATTGATTTTGTAATTTAGTAGTTTGTGAGGGAAATTATGATTTATTTAAATCAAATCTTTAATTAAATTAGCCATGTATGGGAATTAGATGGGTTGGATTTAATTAATTCAATGAACTATATAATCAATTGGTTAAATCAATTACATAGTGATTTGATTTTCAAATTTAATTAATCCAAATTGTTTGAGTTTGACTAATTAAATGCTTTGATAATTAATCAATGGTTTTGACTTGATTTTATCTCTTTGACTTTCGTTGACCAATTTAAGGTGTATACAAGTGTATTTCATTTCTTGAGTAGAATATACTGAAGAATGTTGTTTATGTTACATGACTATGTTCCTACAGCTCGAACAGTATTGGTAGATTGATGTTTGTAGATGTTTGATTTATTTCCAGTTAATTCCTTCTAGTGTTTTAGTTCATTTGAAGTTAAGTAGTGAAGAGTCATTTCAGATTGCATTATGGTTAAATAGATTAATCTCTAGTTTTAGAAGTTAAAGGATAGTTTCTTTACTGCATTTCATTCAATAGTTAGATGACAATCTGAATAGAATGATGGTGCACATATTGTGCTAGCCCATTTCAAGTACATGATTTTGATTTGACAAGATTAAATGTGATTTATTGCCAGGAAGGATTACTCAAGTATAATATTTACTTGTAGATTTTAGGCACTTGGACTATTCAATCATGAACGGTTAATTACTCTACAAGGAACCTGAGAAAGCTAAAATAAGGATCAACATATGAGACAAGTTGAGCAGACATAAGTGCACTATACAACACCTACGTGTGTAGCGTGATGATCAGTTGAGAGAATAGAGGGATAACATGAAAAGAAGTAATAAGTTGGGGTTCCAAAGATGGAGAGATGAAGACCTAGACCCTTTTAGGGTGAGGCCCATTAACCAACCTCAGAGCAGAAAGAAGTGAGACTGAGGATGAATTTTGATGGGCTGTAGATGTGGTAGGAGTGAGTGCATATACAAGAAACACAAACTCAAGGATCGACGACTCACTCTCGGCCTTTGCGACAATCTCATGCTCAAGAGCCCTTTCCTATAGACAATGCTTATGCTCGCATGCAAGTTAGTTCCAGAACAGATGTGGACCAAGAAGAGAAGCATGTGAAGGCTCAGTAGCATACTACTCCATGGGAGAGGTTATCGATGTAGAGAAAGGAAAAGAGGAAGGCCCCACCAATGATATAGGAGGTGTTATTAATATGACAACTATAGACTCAGTTGTGGATGCCCTTCCCATTATTTATGGGAGTAGTCAAGGGAGAGAAATGTACCCTCAAAGGCTGATAAGTGCAAGGGATATGAGGGATCATGCAGTAACCTCCTACCCTTACCATAAACAGCATGGCGAGGGATGTCCATAAGGATAGGAAGCTCAAAGGGAGGGAAAAACTTAGACTTTGGCAACATCAATGCCTTCCCTTGTTTGTGCTAGGTGTAGTCATGGGAATAGGAGATTGTGTGGTACTCAAAAAATGAGGAGGTTTTCCTTAAGGAGCACACTTTCCTTTAACCCCTGATAAAGAGGGAATGGAAGGCAAAGTGTGTTGCAAAGCAGGGTTGGGTTGAGATATAGGAACGAAAATAGGAGGGTTCACAAGTGCTACTAATTGAACTAATTTGAATGAGATATCCCCAACCATATACTTGTTGCATGCTTTGAATAGTAGATCCTCCCAGGCAAGTAAGGTTCCTACTAGAGCAAGCCAAAAATGATCAAGAAGAAAGCCCCCATGCGATACCAAGGGTTGATATATAGTATCTCGGATGGTATGCAAAACACCCTCATGGGAAAACTCAAACATTTAAGCATGAGCGAGGGGACTCCTCTCATAGAGCCCAACCAAGGGATACATATCTTTACGCATAAGATGTCCAACTTGGGAATAACAACAAAATTTGTAGATACTGCCTTGTGTCCTGCAAGGACCGTCAAGGTGGTGGACCCTGTTAGGGATTTTTCTTGTATGAATCACAGTGCTTGAAATGACTACTTGAACACTATGCCTTCTAATACTGATTCAGAGACAAGAAAAGCCTAATTGCTAAGGACTGGATAAGGTCCTTCTTCATTTTTGAGCTCCACATATACTCAGGCAGGTTTTACCTCTTAAGATTGTTGTTTGCACAGTATTTGTTGATGTGGACACTGATTTGTTATGTATCTTTATTGAACCAACTTATGAATTACCTTGCAAATAACCAAGCATAACCAAATGCAAGATATAACCATACAAACCATAGTTATAAGCATAACAATAACAAGTGATACAAGGATTCTCATCCTTCTTCCTTTTCTTTATAGGAGGGATAAACTAATGGATTCACTCTTCAAGGAATCAATAATATGGACAGTGTCCTGCTGACAGAGGTCCTTAACAAGTTCAGTTTATCTGTTCTTAGTAACAAAGTATTTTAATTGATTTGGTTTTGATATATTGGAATATCTTAGAMAAAGATGGATTATCAGACTRTTTTCTGAACCAGTGCCTATCCTTTSGGCTATAGAGTCAAAATACAAGCTAAGATATCATAGAAATAAAACACARTAAACTGCCTTACAGTTCACATACAATTCAGGTAAGTTGCCTTACAAGCTACYCTGTCACCTCAAATCTATTGTATCAAATCCTTAATCAAAGCAGTATGCTCCTTGAAATTACTTACAAAATTTAATTCTTTCCTTRAAAGAAACTTGCAAATAATCAAATGGTTACCTTATAACCAGTATGTTTCAGAATACCTTGTAAACTTAACATAGAAGAGCACATACAAAKAATAAAGAGACAGCAATGGAGGAGAGTAAAATTGCACCRTATATTATTTATATGATCCAGCCTTCCATACATGAGAGATTACACAGCTTCAAAAGATAGACAGAAACCAAAAGATCTGAATTCTGTGATATATTATCYCCTTTCCAAAAATGTTCCAACATCAAAGACCCCTGCAAATTACAACTCATCTCTTATATATAGGKTTACTGACCATCCAGGAATCCCTAAGGATGCAAYAAGCTTCGGATGATCACAGMAAACCTAACCCTAAAGTACAGAGAGAYAAAAGAGAGAGAAAAAATGGCGAAAGGACCAAGCCCTGATMGTATTTATGTTGAATCRGATAGCTGAGCTTGCCTACTCACCCACATTCTCCTTTTACAATAACTATCCCTCATGTCTCGAACAGTGCAATGCCAAACTTTCACTTCACTCATCATCCAGGAATTCCTCATCTACCACTGACCTCCTCTCTTGGGTGTAATCATAACTTCCCAAGCTTTCACTTCATCGTCTGATAGCTGCCTAAAGTCTTGAATACTCAGTACCTGCACCCTTGTGCCTGTCCCATCTAGCATTGGTGATGTACATCAAGTGGGAACCTGTTGATGTTAGTCTCTGCTGTAAAGACTTCATACAATATTTTATTGAATCCGTGCATATCAAAATCTGCTCGCTGCATTTGTGAAATCTCAGCCATAACTCTGCTCATTTACAGCACCTTGAACCTCTTTTTCTTTACCGATATTGAAACAAATCTATCTCAGATATCAGCTGACTGTTTTGTGCATAATTTCCTACAATTTAGAACTCTCTGATCAACTCGGAAAACACTGCAAGCTGAGCAAAATATCTCTCTTCTGAAAATTGAACAACTTGGGCTCTGAACATACGATGAATGCAAATGAATGCACCATCAACTCCTTTAATAAAATCTTCTCTAACATTTCATGAGTTCTGTCTGCACTGCTGCTACATTTTTCACTTCTGGGAAGATCCTTGCGAGTGAGCGACACATCCTTTTTATTTCTCATCACACACTCGCCATCCATTTTTACTCCACTTTTTACCTTCTGCGATTGAGCGATGCAATGTTTTTGGACCTCATTTCATGTTTGTCACATACTCGCGCCACTTTTATACTTTGCATTTTGATACCTGCGAGTGAGCGATGCTTTCTTCACCGGCAGCTCGTCGCACCCTCGCGAGTTAATATTTCATATCACCTAAATCTCGGTGACTGAGCGACATTCACTTTTTCACTGCATACTCTGTCTGGTCGCACACTCACCATCTTAACATTCCTTCTTTCATCTTATGCGTGGGTAGGCGATGACATCTATCTTTTGGCTCGTCGCATACTCGCGAGCTCTTTTCCCTTTATCTTTTTTGATCGGCGAGTGCGCGACGGCTTCCCTTTTTCCTCGTCGCATAGTCGCGAGCTGACATTCTTTCACCTTTATGGAATGGCGACTGAGCGACGACCTTCCCTTTTTAACCCATCGCATACTCGCAAGCTATTTTCTTTTCATCTCAAAACATCGGCGAGTGCGCAATGACTTTGAACAATCACCTTGGTCGCTCGGTCGCGGACCTTTAAGAACCTTGAAAACTACATGCGCGACTGAGCGATGCAATTTCACATCAGCATTTTATTTCTTCGTCGTGCACTCACACTACACAATACAACATGAGTTAGTACCTACGCAAGTGGGCGACCGCTAAAATATGACCTCATCACGCAATCGCGGACCTAAAGCTTGACCTCCAAAAGACATCGCGACTGCGCGATATACCATTAAAACCTCTCATCGCACGCTCGCGCACAGATCATAACTAGACATAGGCAAATCGCGACTGCGCGATGACCTCTCATAACCACTCATCGCCAACTCATGCAACCTAAAGACATTGACTTAAACAGATCGCGATTGCACGGTGACCCCTGAATGGCAACTCATCGCCCAGTCGCACAACATAAAAACTTGACAAAAACTCATCATGACTGCGTGATTCAAATATAAAGCACATGCCTTAAGTGGATATAAAAAGTAATTTTGAAAAAGAATGCGCCAAGACCTAGGGTTCAAAATATCACGTTTATCATTTGTATTAGCCTAGGGTTTTCAGGGTTTTATCAATTTGGTTAAGTGTAGACTTGAAAACCTGAAAACATGACACTAGGAAGGCTGAACTGAACAAGAGATAACTGAAATGGATACACCATAGCACAGAGAACAGGACCAGGAGCTAGGAAGACTGCCAAAACAAGAAACACAGCCAACAGTGGCTCTAACTGAGGACGGTTAAATGAAAGTTTATACCGAGAACCACAGAATCTCTGGCTGCGCAGACCACCTCCTCAACGGAGCAAAACCTGAAAAACTGAAAGGGAAATATGTACAGAACTCACAAACAAGGGACAAGGAAAGGAAACTATTATACATACGTATTTACATACTTTGAACTTCATTCAAAGAAAGGCTTCAAAAACTGCCCATGCACAAGAAATTCAAAGAGATTTCCTTCCATAGTCTTCAGCAAATATGAGTCTTTGCCAAATTTTTCTACAATGATGAACGGTCCCAGCCATAAAGACTCAAACTTCTTATGCTTGCCTTTGTGCTCTGCCCTTGCATTCCATTGGAGAACTAAATCATCAATTTGGAACCTTCTCTCAGTAGCTCTGCTGTCAAAAAGATATTTCATCTTTTGTTGTAGCCTCACATTTTCTCTCTGACTATTTCTCCTCATTTCATCCAATTCATTCAGCTGCATCATTCTGTTCTGCATATTGTCAGAGACATCTAAATGTTCTTCTTGTATAAATTGGCAAATGGGAAACAAATTATTAATAGGCAATCTCGCTTGTAAACCATACACCAATTCAAAAGGAGATTGACCAATGGCCTTCTTAAGTGTTATTCTATCAGCCCAGAGGGCTAATCTCAATTTGGTATGCCAAGTCCTTTTATTTT
>MU225035.1:435436-494902 GCA_018584345.1 Thuja plicata | reverse complement strand
GATAGCTGAGCTTGCCTACTCACCCACATTCTCCTTTTACAATAACTATCCCTCATGTCTCGAACAGTGCAATGCCAAACTTTCACTTCACTCATCATCCAGGAATTCCTCATCTACCACTGACCTCCTCTCTTGGGTGTAATCATAACTTCCCAAGCTTTCACTTCATCGTCTGATAGCTGCCTAAAGTCTTGAATACTCAGTACCTGCACCCTTGTGCCTGTCCCATCTAGCATTGGTGATGTACATCAAGTGGGAACCTGTTGATGTTAGTCTCTGCTGTAAAGACTTCATACAATATTTTATTGAATCCGTGCATATCAAAATCTGCTCGCTGCATTTGTGAAATCTCAGCCATAACTCTGCTCATTTACAGCACCTTGAACCTCTTTTTCTTTACCGATATTGAAACAAATCTATCTCAGATATCAGCTGACTGTTCTGTGCACAATTTCCTGCAATTTAGAACTCTCTGATCAACTCAGAAAACACTGCAAGCCAAGCAAAATATCTCTCTTCTAAAATTAGCTGACTATTCTGTGCACAATTTCCTGCAATTTAGAACTCTCTGATCAACCCGGAAAACACTGCAAGCCGAGCAAAATATCTCTCTTCTAAAAATTGAACAACCTGGGCTCTGAACATACGATGAATGCAAATAAATGCACCATCAACTCCTTTAATAAAATCTGCTCTAACAGTTCATGAGTTCTGTCTGCACTGCTGCTACATTTTTCACTTCTGGGAAGATCCTTGCGAGTGAGCGACACATCCTTTTTATTTCTCATCGCACACTCGCCATCCATTTTTACTCCACTTTTTACCTTCTGTGATTGAGCGATGCAATGTTTTTGGACCTCATTTCATGTTTGTCGCATACTCGCGCCACTTTTATACTTTGCTTTTTGATACCTGCGAGTGAGCGATGCTTTCTTCACCGGCAGCTCGTCGCACCCCCACGAGTTAATATTTCATATCACCTGAATCTCGGCGACTGAGCGACATTCACTTTTTCACTGCATACTCTGTCTGGTCGCACACTCGCCATCTTAACATTCCTTCTTTCATCTTATGCGCGGGTAGGCGATGACATCTGTCTTTTGGCTCGTCGCATACTCGCGAGCTCTTTTCCCTTTATCTTTTTTGATCGGCGAGTGCGCGACGGCTTCCCTTTTTCCTCGTCGCATAGTCGTGAGCTGACATTATTTCACCTTTATGGAATGGTGACTGAGCGACGACCTTCCCTTTTTAACCCATCGCATACTCGCAAGTTGTTTTCTTTTCATCTCAAAACATCGGCGAGTGCGCGATGACGTTGAACAATCACCTTGGTCACTCGGTCGCGGACCTTTAAGAACCTTGAAAACTATATGCGCGACTGAGCGATGCAATTTCATATCAGCATTTTATGTCTTCATCGCGCACTCGCACTGCACAATACAACATGAGTTAGTACCTACGCGAGTGGGCGACCGCTAAAATATGACCTCGTCGCGCAATCGCGACCTAAAGCTTGACCTCCAAAAGACATCGCGACTGCGCGATATACCATTAAAACCTCTCATCGCATGCTCGCGCACAGATCATAACTAGACATAGGCAAATCGCGACTGCGCGATGACCTCTCATAACCACTCGTCGCCAACTCGCGCAACCTAAAGACATTGACTTAAACAGATCGCGATTGCGCGATGACCCCTGAATGGCAACTCATCGCCCAGTCGCACAACATAAAAACTTGACAAAAACTCATCGCGACTGCGTGATTCAAATATAAAGCACATGCCTTAAGCGGATATAAAAAGTAACTTTGAAAAAGAACGCGCCAAGACCTAGGGTTCAAAATATAACGTTTATCATTTGGATTAGCCTAGGGTTTTCAGGGTTTTATCAATTTGGTTAAGTGTAGACTTGAAAACCTGAAAACATGACACTGGGAAGGCTGAACTGAACAAGAGATAACTGAAATGGATACACCATAGCACAGAGAACAGGACCAGGAGCCAGGAAGACTGCCAAAACAAGAAACACAGCCAACAGACCCCAAAGGGGAAGAGATACTTCGTTATGTATATGGATGGTGGTCTTACACTCATCCTACCTTTCTTGATGTATCCCATTTATAAAGAGGACCTCCTCCATAATGACATCGACTTTGTATGTGGGATCCACCATAATGCCCCTAATGGCATTTTTGTTGATTTGTGCAGGGATGTCTAGGGGAGAAGGCTTTCCACAATAAGGAGCATTCAGAGGTGTGAATGATATATCCACATTTTGACCCCTCTAGTTTGGAGGAAAGAGGAGTGATAGTCACCAAGTTCACAAACTATCACTTGATGTAGGGGAAGAAGAAGATGCAGAAATAAAGCTAAAATTTGGTTCACGTTGGGTTTGTCAAAACTTGAAGAGAATTCACCACGCTCGAGATTGATGGAATCTCAAGGGATGAATTGACCCAACGTCACCTTACTTCTACTTAGAGTGCTCTAGTGAGCTAGGGAGATTTAATTAGATTATAAAGGAATTAAATTAACTAAAATGCAAAATTAAGGAAACTAGAATAACTTAATGATACAAAATGATAAAAATATTTAGACTACTAGAAATGAAAGAGAAAACAACCAAGACCAGATGGCAGGCTTTGTTAGCTCTCTGTCCAAGACACCTGCAACTGGGGATTTTTCCTTAAGGAACACGCTTTCCTTTAACCCCTGATAAAGAGGGAATGGAAGGCGAAGTGTGTTGCAAAGCAGGGTTGGGTTGAGATGTAGGAAAGAAAATAGGAGGGGTCACAAGTGCTACAGATTGAACTAATTTGAATGAGATATCCTCAATCATATACTTGTTGTATGCTTTGAATAGTAGATCCTCCTAGGCAAGTAAGGTTCCTACTAGAGCAAGACAAAAATGATCAAGAAGAAACCCCCATGCGATACCAAGGGTTGATATATAGTATCTCGGATGCTATGCACAACACCCTCATGGGAAAACTCAGACATTTAAGCATGAGCAAGGGGACTCCTCCCATAGAGACCAACCAAGGGATACTTATCTTTATGCATAAGAGGTCCAACTTGGGATTAACAACAAAAGTTGTAGATATCGCCTTGTGTCCTGCAAGGACCGTCAAGGTGGTGGACCCCAGAGGGGGAAGAGATACTCTATTATGTATATGGATGGTGGTCTTACACTCATCCTACCTTGCTTGATGTAGCCCATTTATAAAGAGCGCCTCCATAATGACATAGACTTTGTATGTGGGATCCACCATAATGCCCCTAATGGCATTTTTGTTGATTTGTGCAGGGATGTCTAGGGGAGAAGGCTTTCCACAATAAGGAGCATTCGAAGGTGTGAATGATATATCCACATTTTGACCTCTCTAGTTTGGAGGAAAGAGGAGTGATAGTCACCATGTTCACAAACTATCACTTGATGTAGGGGAAGAAGAAGATGAAGAAACAAAAGCTAAAATTTGGTTCATGTTGGGTTTGTCAAAACTTGAAGAGAATTCACCACGCTCGATATTGATGGAATCTCAAGGGATGAATTGATCCAACGTCACCTTACTTCTACTTAGAGTGCTCTAGTGAGCTAGGGAGATTTAATTAGATTATAAAGGAATTAAATTAACTAAAATGCAAAATTAAGGAAACTGGAATAACTTAATGATACAAAATGATAAAATTATTTAGACTACTAGAAATGAAAGAGAAAACAACCAAGACCACCTGGCAGGCTTTGTTAGCTCTTTGTCCAAGACATCTGCACAAGTCAAGGACTACATAGTGGATGTAGGAGGCCACCGCAATGACTGAATATCCTGTATTGAAAGGGTACATAAAGTTGTACCAAAAATGTACAAGGCAACTATCTATCTAAATAGAATAAAAAGTATGTTATAAGAAACTAATAGAAAGCTAACTATGACATAAAATAATTATTCTGAACACAAAAGAATAGGAAAGAGAGTTTTTATGACTCTTTTGAGAGCCTCTCGAGATGTTACTTTGCTCTACTTGTCACATCACTCTTGTTCACTGATACTTTGATATGATTTACATTGAATTCATAGATGTTTGTATGTCATGTAATGCAATGAAGAAGTGGTTCGGAATGTATATGTGGAATGATTTTATGATATGATCATAATTTTGATTTGCAATTAGATATATTGCACATGTTGAATAATGGAAATGATTTTGGGCTAACTACATTTCTTTGACCTAGTGGTTGTGGGAAAATCATCATCTTTCGAAGAGGGGGGGAAATATCATCAAGTATGGGAGGTAAACATGATCATGGGTTTCAAGCTATCTAAGTTCCTAACTTGTAAGTATAGGCTAAGTCAAGATTGATATTAAAGCTTATAAATGTGGATTTATGTACTAGGTTCTTATGTTGGTCAAAACCTAGACATTTAGCTAAGTTATTAGGGTTTCACCTAGATTGGAACTTGTGGCGTTAACTTAAACCTTTCTTAACCTTGCTCAAAATATGAGATAAAATTAATTATCACTCCTCATTAAATCTTAATTTTAATTTAATAAACTCATTTTGTTTATGTATATGAATAGTGTATGCATACACATATGCATATATATGTATATATGTGTATGATAATAATATAGCACAAATATGTACATACATATGCAAAGGTATATATATGCTAACTTTATATACTACACACATACTCATAGTATAATGAAGAATGAAGAAATACTATGATCAAATACATATCATACTTTTTTCATAAATGATATTACATATGGCCAAATACCCTAGTGGTAACACATGAGTAGCCACATAGATTATTGGCCACGTGATAGTATTAAGAAAATGCTAACCTTGAGATATTTGTTAAGACAAATCTCATGTCGTGGGGGTAGATATTTTAAACCCACAATATGGAAGAAGAATCCAATGTGAAACTAACAAAATTCATGTTAATGAGTTTATAATTTCACTAAACAAAATGAAAAATGCATAATTGTTTTGTATTAAGGAATTGATGAAAGTTTGGAGACCATGTCTATAAGAGGACGGGTTTTTTATTTCAAATAAAAAGAACTTCAGTTGGAACGAAATACTCTCAAAGTGTTCTATCTTGGCTGGAAAGATTTAAATGACACTATAGCTACAGAGCATAGGCATGAGCATATGTCTCTATCCTTGTCTTATTCTTCCAATGTAAAGACAAAAAAGCTTTGCCTTGAATTACTTATAAATTTAAAAGATTGTAGCAGAGCTTTTAAACTAGCAGAATTATGAATATGTCTTGCATGATATGACTGGTTCAAGTTCAAAAGCATAAAATGAACATGGGAGTTTCCATTTGAATGCCATGTATAGGTTAGCTGAAAATGCACATGCTTATACGTTTATAATAGGAAAACAAATGTGTTTCTTCTTTTGCAATTGAAATTAAGAATTGCATGAGGTTATTAAATTATAAAAAGATGTTGAAACCAATAGTAACAATAGAATCATTTACTTTTAGGAAACTAATTCCAGGTTGGACCATCCTGTTCACTCATTGGAATGTCTAATACTTGAACGGTTGCTAGCATTATGTCCAGGAAACTATTAAAAAAATTCAAGAAACAATGACTTAATATAGCTGAAACCCTATTGGACTAAAGAGTGCTATATAACAGCTAAACAACTGGTCAAGAACTATGACTACACCTGGTGAAAGATAAATAACTGATTTATACAAGTAATATTGTTGGTGGTTTAATTACCAAGAAGTACCATACAAGAGGATGCAATTTTAGGCATGTAGTCATGGGTGTGCAAATGCGCTTACCTATGCCTAAGTGTAAGAAGTTTCAAGACATTTACCTCTTAGATAATCTTAATAGTAGTAAACCAGTTAACTTATACATTTGAGCAAGTTCCAAGATTGGGAAGTGGGTAACTCATTAGTACCATTTTTAGTGTGTTTTTAAATCCAGTAAGCAATAGCATAAGAGTGTTTCTAATAAGTCAATATGACTAAACCTTAAACTATGTTTTGAATGAGTGGAATATTGTGTAATCCAAATTGAGTAAGGTAATGAACTTTGATTGCATGTCTAAATCGTACTTGCATCTAGAAACCTTAGCCAAGGTGATGTTATGTTACGCTAGTGTCAATCAGTTCATTTGGTCCAAATACATTAACTAGTTAGATGTCATACTAATTAGGAGTAGCTATAATGTATGACTGACTAGAATTGTGTAGGAACCAAAACACCGAGCTCAAATGGCTTAACCTATCATCATATTTACACCCTTGCGAAGGGTCATGCCACTTCGAGTAGAATTTGTGCGGGGGATTGGTAGATCCGTGGTTGGGTGGTAAAAACATTTTAATGATATTTTCTCTCATTGTTACACTTAGAAACACAAAGAAACTAGAATGGATTTCCAAATGCTTATACATCCAGTCAGACCCATGTTTTGGTGTTTCCACCTCCACAAAGAGCCAAGATAGAGATAGGATAAACGATAATCCTATAAAAACAATAGAATGCTAATAGATAACGATTAAGAACATTACATATATACTTTATCAAATGAAAGTAAACGAGTGTAAGGTGACAAGTAACTCCCCTTCGAAGCCAAGAAGTCAAAGCTTGGTTGAATGAAGACACGAACGAGCTTGTATATGGAGGAGATGATGGCCAACCAAATAAGATGAACAAAGAGCTATAAAATCACCAAGAAGTTGTGAAAACGATCTAGAAGCAATTCTAATGACCCATAAATGTTGAAGTGACCAAGAAATTACAAAATGAGGTAAAATTGAAGGTCAAAACAACCTAGGAAGAATCCCAACATCAATGGCTTACCATAGGAGGCACTACACTACCAGGGATAGCAAGTGGCTTTAACAGCCACTTGTGGTTTAGATTCACGGGACAAGTGTGTCTTGCACAAGCGTCTCTGCAACGCACATGTGTCCTAAATCAAATAGTTCACATGATTGGGGATCTGTACAAAGGAGATGATGACCAGGCAAGCAGGGTGAAGTGAAGGCTTAGGTGGAAATTTGATTTCAGCCAAAGTAGAGTCACCATGCAACAAAGAATTGTGCTAGGTATAATTTGTCAATTATAGTGAATTTTTAGGCTTGTAATATTATATCATGTCCTAGTATTTGGTTTTGAAGACAATTAGATATGGAATAAGATAACCAAAATTTGAAACAAGATTAGTAACATCTCCATGAATTGGGGGTTAAATTTAAGGCTGGAAGTAGTCCTAAAATTGTCTAGGGGTGTAGGAACTTAAGCAAGTGCTAAGGAGAGTGTGAAACTGCTCACAGTTTATGACACTACCTTTATCCCTCACTTTAGATATGATACTACATGAATATGTTTATAAAAGTAAACATTCAAGAAAAAATATACTCGTAAAAATGTCGAATGAAGCCACCCCCAATATAACAATACCTACAACAACATGGCGGTAGCTATATGCCCACTTGTTTTCGCTTGCTCATTATGTAGGTAGAAACAAAGTATCGTGTATACCAAATTTAACTGTGAAAAGAGGCGATGAAAAATGCCTTTGATAAGGTAATTTTAAAAAGTCATCGTGTTAAAGAGCATTTGGGATGAATCTAAGTGGAATCATAATTCCAATGCAACAAACATGTGAATTGGAGCTCTCAATCTCAAGTTATGATGAAATTATTCAAGTGCGCAAAACTAAGGTTTAGAGATAACGCTACCTTAAATAGTGAAAACTTTTAATTTCTCTACTTTCATTTATCTTGTTCAGTTTTGTCTATCATAGAGGAGTCCACACTAGCATGAGAGTTAGGATGCCATTTCTTCTCACTTACTATTTGTGATTTCTTTTATCTTGTCTTCCCATTGCCTCTCTTGCTTCTAAAAATTCATCTTTTTCAACATTAGCTCTCACATATAGTTCTACCAACCACAATAGAAATGTTGACGTGGGCCCATATATCAATCATTGTTTTCTTGGCTATCCTCAACCCTTTCTGCTTTGTTTGCTCGGCATGCTTGGACCTCATTTTTCTTTGCATCTCTTTTGCTTGCGCAACGCGTTTACAACTTATTCTTTATTTTGTTCTTGAATCACTTGACCTCCTTGTGTTTGTGAATCACTTGCCCATCTTCTGTTTGTTGATTTTAGCATTGATCGTTGAACTGTTGTGAGCTGTTTTTGGCTAAATAACTATAATTTGTTTTTGCTTTGATTATTTCAATTTCAAAGTTTATCTCCACCTGGAAATCCTTCTACATTTTTGCACTCTTGTATGCCAACCTTTCCACTACGTCTAAAAGATTTTTCTGTGTCATATTGCATATGGGCCCCAATGGTCAATCAGTCTTTGCAATATCAAAGAGATTGAGACATAAATAGGCGTCAGGGGCTTTGTGGGGTGTTTGAGAAGAGCAGTTCAGAGTGATTATCAAACCCCGCTGAGATATCATTCCCATCACCAGTTTTTGTCTCCCATTTGAAATACAATCACTACTTGCCAACGTCTGCTTCTGACACTACCTTTTAGAACTGCTCGTTAGTATTTCAAGAGTTCTTTTGCTGCAAATTTGTTCAGATACCCCAGGTTTGCTAGATTATTTTATTCTCAATTGGTAGGCTCAGGTTTTAGACTTGCCATGTTCTGGTGTAATTCCAAAGGAGTCGCATATGCTTTTAATTGAATTTGAGATACAATTGATACCACAAACTAGTTTTTGCCTGACTATCTATGTATCACTATTTTTTGCCCATATGTACCTATGTATGCCCTAGGGACCCATGCGGAGGACCGTCTCTATACATTCTACTTTCTCATCCTAGCCAAATATGCTCCACCAAAACCCTTTGACTGCAAACCACTGAAGTAAACTGCCAACCAACTGTAACTAAGGAAAAAACCAGCATAAAACATAGCAGGCAAACAATACCCACCGCTATAGTTAGGAGCACGTGCTTGAGTTTTTAGAGTATTGGCATAGACTTTTTAAAAAAAAATAGAAAGAGATTAATTAAACCACACCAAACAAAAAACATTATAGTTAGGAAACTAAGCTCATCTCACTTGTGGTAAGAAAATGGTTAATGGTATTTACAATAGACTAGATGGTAAAGCTTTCAAGTACAAGATCTTAATTGTTATTTTTAATGTGTGGACACTCCAGTGTTTCTCTATGTGCAATGTCTCCACTGCCCTCATGGGCTCATCCTCTGCTAAAGTTTTGCTATCAACTGACAGAAGATCTGTATGATCATCCTTAATTCAGAAGCTCACAACACTTCAGATAGTGGAAAAAGTTGAATAAAATATACTTCCATATCTGAATGATGTCCCTCCAAAATACTTTCAACATCACCAGAAGCATCTCACATTCCAGCCATAGTAGTAGAATGTTTACGCATTTTTTACTTAGGAAATTTGCAGCTTCCAGCAGAGAATATGTTTTAAAAATAAGAACAGCTACAAAATCTACAATGTTTGCTCCATCCAAGGGCTGCCAGGTAATAAATCAAGAAAAATAAGTTCTGATACTAGAGAAAGCTACAAAAAACAAGTCTTGAAATTTTATTGCAGGTACTAAAAAACACTCGATGTACTAAATAATAGAACCCCATTTCACTTTTCGCTATAAGCTGCTTTTAAGTAAGATCGTGGTAACAAGATTGTGGGTATATCATTTATTGTGTTGTTTCCATAAAATTCAAAACATCAAGTGTACACACCTCATGTTTTCCATCTAAACCAATTATGACCAAAAGCATAAAAGCTAAACACTAAAACTTGAGTCAGACTATATAAGATGAAAAGTTTCTTGATGATAACAAGATTGTCAGTTCTTGACTCTTGATAGAAACAAAAAAAAAATTAAGAACCCGGTTTGATGGGATGATGAAGAATTAAGAAAAAGACTATGGTCTCTATTGTTTTAAATAGTCTTTCCTAAAACATTCAACTTTAGGGACAGGCATTCACATTTCTCATTAATTTTTAGAAGTACAAAATATGAAAAACAATAAATGGTGAAGTAAAACAAGCTGGATACACAGATAATGAAAGATAGCATGCATTTTCCGCTAAAGCAGAAGATAAATGCCAAAAAGGCTTTAGAAGGGGCAAAACTAAATTCATCATAAAAGTAAAATAAACTTCAAAATAACTTTTTATTTGCTCAAATCTCTACAGAAACTGCCACCATAAACAGAAATAAATTAACCAACTTCATCTAAAGGACATAAGAAGTAGCTGTCTTGGAAGCATGCATGTAATGTAAAATTAAACATGTACAACAACAACATTACAAAGTTATACTTTGAAAAAGAGCATATGACATCAATCATTAAACAATTGTTTATCAAAAATAGAATCTCCCTCAGCTACAACATAAATCAGAGCCTGCCTATTAGACAACATATACCTCTGCAAAATGTTATGTTGAAATCAAATGCACTTTTGCATTGGAATAAATTGTCTAAACACCCTACTACACCAATAAAACAAAACATATTCCACCAATGTTCATTATGCAAAAGCCACTAAATTGCTCATTTAGAATATCCGTGATGGCTTTCCCATGGTGCTCTTCAGATAAAGACAACGTACCTGCATTCATTACATTTGCATTATAAAGCTATTTAGTGTCAATTCTGTAAAAATAATACAATGAAAATGATGTAATCCTCAAACTACATCCAGCATATATAGTCAAAATAATCAACCAAAAGAATAGCGTGGGTAGCATCTTACATTTTGCCAGTTCTTCTTGAGCAAAGACACCAGAAAGTTTACACTCAACTGAACATTCTGGAATATTTGCTTTTCGTCCATGCCACAGTTACCCACAGCAACACCCATACACAGAACTTTCTTCAATTGGAACTTGATAGTGGCTTTTGTTTCATTTACTTTTCCCTCCAATGACTCTTGATGTGACACCAAAGTAGGAAATTTACCTGCCTTGTTTAGACCAGGTCCAAGAAGACGAGGAATCTGCTTAATAATTGCTTCTGATGCAAGAAAAGCATGATATTTCTTGGCAAGCTTCTTAACCAATTTCTTGTTCTTGTTCATTTTCTTTAATCCTTCGACATCCATGTAGTCCAATCCTATTTTCTCAGCCTGCAATTTCACTCAAGGTCACAAAGTTGCAATCAGACGATATTTTAGACATACTTGTATCTATGATTGTATCTTTTCAATAATATTGTGCTCTGTGAGTTCTATACAGAGTTACAAATTGAAATGACAACAAATTGCAATAAAATTGACATTTCCAATAATCTTAAGGGAAAAAAACAAATAGACTGTGTGGTCATTTCATGTTCAGGTTTAGCAGTTCACAGGTTTTTTTCCCCAGGTTCAGTATGCCCAAAATGAACAAAATTAAATACAAATATAACTAATTATTAATTAAACCAATCAGTTGTCAAGCATTTAAAAAAAAGGCCAAAACAATTTAAACTTCATGTTGGTGCATCTGCAACAGGAAAATCAAAAGAAATCACCAAGCTGCCTCTCAGGGAGAGCATCAATGTCAAGAGCTGGTTCATTGGATGGACAAGCATCACCAGAACCTCTTCCTTTAGCTGCATCAAGCAAATGATACTGTAGTAGCCCTGTGTCCCACATCCTCAATCAAGAATAGGAAAGCTGATAGTTAGGGTTACTGCTTTTCATTTTTTCTTCACTCATTAAAAAAATTGGTTACAAGGCTTTGACCAGGGCTCTGTCCCCAGCTGGATCCTCAGGCCTGGGGCAGAAACCTGGTTGGACAGAGAGCGTGATCAAAACCCAGTCCACAGCAGTTGCAGTTCAGCCAATGGAATGTATAACCCAGGAAAAAATGTACACCTAAATCCAAGAGCACATTTTCACTTGAAATTACTTATTGTTTGATTATGATTCTATGTAAAAGGCCCAGCATAAATTTCACACATTAAAGCCTAAAGACTAGGAAGAGCAGAAACAACACATGTTGAAAGCATTATACTGATAGCTTGACCAAACATGGTAATAAACAATCTACTGCATAAGACATCTACAAAAGCCGAAAAGGGGAAAATTAGGGTCCCGGGGCATTACAAATCCAGCTTAAACATATCCAGAATGCAAGGTGAACGAAGCCAGACGAATGGATGTAAATTACAAAATCAACAGAAATCTAGAACTTGAAGATACAAACGCCTGATTAATTTTCAAAATAGAGGCCAGACCTGGATAATATGCTTAAACTATCTTAAAGTTTAATCAAATCAAGAATGCAAAGTAGATGCCAGAAAGATTGGAATTTCCAACAGTTAGTGCAAACTAGCTTAAAACTAATTAAAAAAGTACAGTAGATGCCAGCTAAAAGGTTGAAAATTCCATCGGTTACTGAAATAGAGAAGTCTTGGCAAAACAGGTACCAGACTGATCATCGAATGAGGAATCTTCTAATAAATCCCAGATAACTTGACAATACAGTCACCAAACTTATCTTCTAAAGAGGAATTATGTATTGTGCAGATGGTTAATTGTAAATTCTAATAGCTGCTAGCAATTCTAGATAAGTTGACAGTACACATAACACAGCTCTTCAAATGACGAATAGGATATACGATGTCATATATCTATTAGAGAAATTGGCACTAATGAATCCAAACTATTAGGTAGAACCCAGTTGGATAAATGTTCTAGACAACTTGATGCTAGTATTTTAAAGAGAGATAAAGAAAAAGACAGTGATTGGGTCTCCTTGAAAGGAGTAGAACATTCTAAAAGCTGGTCACAATCCTATAAGACTTAACAATATAAGTACCAAACCGATCTTGTAAAAAGGGAACTCGTATCGACTAGAAAATTCGGTATATCGTGAAAATATTGAACCTAGTAAATCTGACGAGTCCCTTCCTCAATCCAGGTAGGCATTCGAGGTGTGGATAAAACGCAATAATACATGATAATCAGGAAAGCATACTAAGCACGCCAAATTAGTTTAAAACTAGAATAAACGGTTCCTAAGTGATCTGAGAAGAGCGCCTATAACTTGCTAATACCCTTTTCGTGTGGAAAAATCCACGAAGGTGGAAATGGCAAATAACAAGCTCTGATTTCTTAAAAATGTGTTTATTATATTGTCATGTAAGTATATAGAGGAGAAAAAAGGGCATTTCAGCTATGCTATGAGCAGATATTGATAACATATTGAAAAGTAAATAGATGTAAAAACCTCTTCAACGTGTTGGGCATCGCCGAGCATGCAGAGTTTCATCTTGGGGCGAGGAATGTGGGGGAGCTTGACGGAGCCGCTAAAGCGCTTATCCTTCTGAGGATCATAATTCTTCAAACCAATCTGCAATTCAATCGTCTCCACAAATTTTCTCTTCTTATCGTTGGTCTCTCCCACCAAGGTTGTTATTGCCTCCCTCAACACATCGCTCTGAAGCTTACTGCACAAGTATTATACACACACGCACACATCACATTGCATTCAGCAAACCCTCAAGTAATAGACCTTATATCATATCATATCAGATCTCTGCGCATACATACCTCATGGCTGATCCACCGCCGCCCTTCTCCTCTCCTCTCCTCTGTTCTCTTGCTTTTACTCTGCCTAACAACAGCTAGGGCTGATAACGATAAGAGAGATAAAAAAAACCCAACGCTAGGGTTTTGCTAAACTCTCTTCATTCCCCACAACCGCGAATGTGTTCACACCAAGAGGATTAGTCGTTAGGGTTTGTAAACAAATTATTTAGGCTATTTCTCATACATAGCGGGGTTGGAGCAAATTTCCCTACACCTTCAATGCCTAGGTAAGCATGGTCTCAATGTGATTAAATTTTTCTTCTTTTTTTTTTTCAAGTTAAATGTATATCTAATTCAGCTCTAGCTAAATAAATGTGCATAGTCAAGTATGAAATTAATATACATTGAGGCGAGGTAAGGTTTTAATCTAAGTATGAAATTAATATACATTAAGGGGAGTTAAGGTTTCTCATACATAGCAGGGTTGGAGCAAATTTCCCTACCCCTTCAATGCCTAGGTAAGCATGGTCTCAATGTGATTTAATTTTTCTTTTTTTTTTTTTTCAAGTTAAATGTATATCTAATTTAGCTCTAGCTAAATAAATGTGCATAGTCAAGTATGAAATTAATATACATTGAGGCGAGGTAAGGTTTTAATCTAAGTATGAAATTAATATACATTAAGGGGAGTTAAGGTTTGATAATTGAAAATCATTTATGGAATAATGTGATAGTTAATCCATGGCACTGTTATTATAGTTATCAAGGTTCCAATCTTTATTGGGTCATTATGATTGGGGGCATTTTGCCCTCACTAATCTATTGTGTTCACTAGTTTAAACCTTCATGTTGATGTTGGTGTTGTTTATGTCAAATGAATTATAGCTCCATAACCTTGTTGGGTTAGCGTGCATGTGAGCTTTGTGCACCTATTAGACTATTGTACTCGCAAATTTGGACTATTCATATTAATAATGTGCATTGATATTGGGGATGAGGTCCCTCGGCTTTGCCTAGCTCGAGGCAGCCTTAAAATTCTTGTGTTACCAATTAAAAAATGGTTATTGAAAGTATTTGTTCAAAGATTAAGAGGTATATATTAAGAGACCAGGGAAATAGTTCGATATTAAAGTAAATTAAGAATAGAAATACAAAAGGGAAAAGCGTTATAGCTAGGTAACTTCCTTGTCGGAGTTGCATCAAGTAATATTTTGATCATGTTTCTTGTGATAAGTTTAGGCATGTGGGGATAAGATTGATTATGTAAAGATGATGGAAATCTACTCCAAAGTGGTTTCATAAAATTAAGATATAATATGAACAATGAAGTAGAGTGGGAAGGAGTTGTGGTAGGTTTAAAGCTAGCATCAACTAATGGAGTGTAAATTCTAATAGTAGAATGTTCTCAAAATGATGCATGTATAATAAGTGTAAAATTCAAGAATATATATTTATATTCTTGTTATCTTAAGGCTAATTATGTGTCACATTATTTAGCTAAATTTAGCATTGAACAAGAGCCTCTGATAAACTTACATAATTAACATCCCTCTTATTGGAGGGAGTTGGGGATGTGTATAGAAAAGTATGAAGCAAAAATCAAGATTAAAACCCCACTTCGCATCTACCTACATATCATTTTAAGCAAAGGAATATTGAAATATATGAACAAAAGAAACTCTTACTCGTGCAAGATTTTGGATATACCAATGGCAGCTGTATTCAAAGGATTTGTCATTAATGAAGGATGGAATGTGGTTGCTCACAATGTCAGCATGACATTGTATTTCAAGCTAAGGATCCCTCAAAACGACCTATAGAGGGGTAGATTTATAGGTTTTTTATTAAGTGGATCGATGGCTAAGATTGGTTGGTAGGATTATGTTGGTTATTTGGTTATGAGATGAATGGTGGAGAAAGGGGGGAATTTGAATGATTCTTCTATGATTTTTAGGTGTCAAGGCAAGATTTTAAAAATAAAATTTAGTTAAATCATGGGAGATGGGAGAGGGGAATATCAATAAATACATGTAATATTTTAGGAATTTATGAGATTGGTAAAATAATTAAATAAAATGTTTTGATTTATTTAATTAATGAAAAATGAACATGTAGCAGACAATGTTGGGATGTCAATATTTTTTTTATTTCTATAGGGGAAATATTTAAATTTTGTTCTATCTCGATCGTCAATGTTAATAATTCTCACTTATGGCCCAATACCCTAGTCACCAATGAGATTTTTCAATTTAAAATTTTCATTTGTTTATTGTGAAGGCTACTGTATTCCATCATATGTGTAGAGGTGCTTCTATTATCAGTTGTTTTTTGCTAATCTAAGGCAAGTTTGAGGGTTAGATCCACATTTGCTAATGGTATTGTACTGCCAACTTTATTTCATTTGGTTGAAATGAGTGTTGTAATTGTTGGAGCATCTCTTGATTGATAGAATTTAATATAAAAAGAAGTGTGTGTAGTAAGAGTAGATTTTCAAGGCCTAAGGTTGTATTTTATGGTAATGATCTAGGAATCTCATTGAGTTGTAAATTTACATCTAGACATGGTGTTGGCGATGTGTTTGGTTGCCTTGTATTTTTTGTTTGTAGTTTTAGTTCAAGAAGAATGTTAGGAGGCTAACAAACCTATGAACAAATGAAAAAGTAGAAAATAATCATCTAAAAAAGACATGTGCATGCAATGGTGTGGTGACACTTTTTTAATCAAAGACATACTTGAAGAACAAGGTCTAGATCTACCTAGGAACCCTTGGTGTAAAGTTCTTATTCAGGTGATTTTGTCATGAATTTGTATATAAGTTTTGTAATGTAGTGGTTAAAATATTGTTTGTGTCTATTCCTACCATAGAACTTCTACTACATGGATTTAGCAATCGTTATTAAGGGTGTTGTCACTCCAAATGCTAGAGAGGAGGGGTGTGGATGTTACTAAACCTAGTGCTTGTGAAACATGAATCATGTATGCCTAATATTTCTATGAGGATATAGGGAAAGTGCTAAAGGATTATTAGTGACCCATAATAAGGGCCACCTAGAAGGCTCTGGTGATTTCCCAACCCCAAATTTGTATGTGACCATAATTCATGGGGTGAGGCATTGAGTTAATTGACTTTGGGTGTTTGGTTGCATTCCTTGGATGTAGCAACAAGGTTCTCAAACTAGGGGTGGTGAGTGGCACAATGGAATTTAGGTGGAGGAAGTGGTGGAGAAGGGTGGTGAAGTTTACTTAGGGTTTTAATATTAAGGTGCGGTGTGAAGCAAGGCATACATATAGCTATTTATTTTTTATTTGGCTCTCATAAATAGATAAATACTATTTGGCTTAACACGCATAGCTACCAGATCATGCAATACTTTATTGTTTATTGTTTCTAGTATGCAATTAATATTCTATACAATCAATATAATTATTTATCTTTGTAAAAATAAGCTTAGTCTATTATGCTTCTTCCCAAGGATCGGTGTCATAAACTTTTTTCTAATTGTTAAAAAATATAATTTTGAAAAGTAAATGTTGGAGGATTATGGTGCTTAGTTTTTGAACAATATTAAAAAATAATGATGTTGATGCAGCGCAAAATAATTTAAAAAGGTCTAGAAATTAATGTTCTCATTGTGTTTATTGCCTTGTAATTATAATAGACTCAAAGTCTCTTATGGTTTGATCTTGAGTGGCTTGGAATTGATCTCATACAATAGAACACTAATCTTTGAAGCATGAATTTAATCTACTGATTTGTAAACTTCTATAATATATTTCATTGTGATCTTCACTACTTGATTGCACATGAGGACTAGCCATATTTAAAAATACCTCAAGAAAGTTTTATTGTGAAGGTCAACTTCGCATCAATCAACCACCTTTGCAAATCAACTTATTGGCCTTGGCAAAATATTGAAAGCAACATTGTCCAACATGCACTCATCCTAGATGCATGTATGCAATATTTTATAATATGCATATATTTATTGTAGCCTACGAATCAACATGGGATGATCTTTCCTTGAAATAACTTCCCTTTTGGATGGAAATTAATTACATAAATGAATATATTTAGATACCAAGCCATAATGAATAGTCACACAAATATGTAGCAAGTGACCTCGTAATGACTAGTGAAAATGTAGGAGTCAAGAAATTTAGGGTCAATCATGTGGGGCTTGAGATAAAACACACGTGCCACAAAATTTATCTAGTACAAAGAATTATAAAACCTTGGGGTATGAGACAAACATATGGAGGTGTAGGACAACAATGTATTAGAAATGAAGGTGAACAACTATAAAATGGAAACTTGATTTTAATCGTTACTTAGATTTTATCCAATGCATAAACAAAATGAGGATGTGATAAAATAAACTAGCAACCCAAAGAAATACACAATGGAAGAATAAAACACATGACATCATGTTTACATGGATAAATCCTTTGAAGAAAAAACTCCACCAAGAAGATATACTTGGATATGTACTTTCTTGAAAATGGAGATTACATACAACCCTTCCTTTCTCCTCCTCTATCTAGAATCTTTTAGCACCTAGAAATATAGTTTTTTTTCCCTTATAGGTTTATTCATATGCATTTTCACCCCCTAAATGGGGCATCCAAGTTTGTTATTGAATCCCAAAAACCTCCTTTGGATGAATTAAAGCTTTTAATGCATAGGATAATTTAGGTTGCAATCATTTTACTCACCTACTTAATTTAGACACTTAGTTGTTACTAGTTTTTGAATAACTTGGTTGTTATTTCTTATAACCATAAGTTTTTTTATATATAATAATAATCACCCAAAATGACATCACAATCTCATAACACCCCCTTCGGAAGTTACACACCCAAGACAACTGTATTCTTCTAGATTTTTTTTCTATAAACAGTAAAGTACTACTACTAAATAGTAGAACATTATCGATAAAAATCAGTTACTAAGCCTTAGTAAAAAAATAGTTACGATACCAATAAAACTTAATTACCACAATACTAAAACCTTGTCAATAAAATAATTATTGTTGGTGGTGAATCCCTCATATCTTATGGATGCTTTAACAACATTAGGAGTACTTAAATACATAGGATTTGCATGGTTTATTGCACCTTAATCATAACATAATCCCACTTTCATACGTTGTCAATACATCGATAAGAATACATAAGTCAACTAAGTACTAGGAGCAAGGCCCATGACTTCCCTATAACACATGTAAGTTTTTATGTGCTCACAAATTTAGTAAGTGAATAAACAACATTATCCTTAGTATCATTATTCTTTGATACTATTTGTCCATTAGCAATAATTACACACAAAAATGGTGTTGGACATATGCATGCTTCTTTTGTGCATGATACATAAGATTCATGGCCAAAAATATTATACTACGGCTATCACAACTAATCTAAATAGTATTGCAATCAAAACCAATACCTATACACAATATGTGAATCAAATATCCCCTTAAAGACATGGGTAGTAGCTATATTATCTACATGTATAGGGGATAGAGTATTTTTTAGGTTTGCTCAAAACAAATTAAACAAATGTACCCACTATTTGACCTCCAATTATCCAAGTCGCCTACTCAGTTTGCCTCAACATGATCTTATATTTCCAATGTCTCAACCACACTATAAGTACCAGTATTAAAAGAATAATAATCAAAAGTACTACATAAGTACCTTACCACCCTTTTCATGTAATTTGAATGTTTCCTACCACAATTAGACATAAACTTGCTCAAAAATCTCATTGATTGGGCAATATATGGCCTAATGCAAACCATTGCATAAATTAAACTTCCTACAAAACTAACATAGGTCACATTAGACATATCCTAAAAATATTCATCACTCTTAAGCCACATATGTAATGAAATATAAGTGCCATTTAGTAAAGGAATTCTAACTGGTTTACAATTTTGTGTGATAAATCTATTCAACATAGTATTAACGTACCTTGTGATAACCATATTTTATTATTTGCCAGTCTCTTTTAATTTTCATTCACGCAATATGTACCTTTTACCACTAAAAATTTAATCTCAAGTGCGCATAAAAGTTGAGCTTTCAATCCACTAGTCAAACCCTTAGTGTTACTGGAAAGCAACATCATATCCACATATAAGGAAACAATTAGAATATGATTATCAATACAAGTAATGTAAACATAATGATCTTCTTCACTTCTTATAAGCCTAATGTAAAAATAAATAAATTAAAATTTTATTACCATATTTGAGGAAATTTCTTCAAAGCATAAAGATATCACTTTAATCTATAAACCAAGTGCTCTTTTCATTTTACCTCAAAACATTTTGGTTGTTGTATATAAATATCCTCTTTCAATTCTCCATGCAAAAATGTAATATAAACATCTACTTTCTCAAATTTTAAATCAGCTTTTTTTGAGAGGTAAGAGGCCCTGGCCAAATTATTTTATTAATTTTAATATTTTTTACAGGTAGACTCAAAGGGCACTAGTGGGAAAGAGCCGACCAGAGAAAACCTTCGGTCTTGCCCCAAAAAAAAGGGGAAAAAAAGGGAGACTAATTAATCACTCTCTTACAATCATCCTGTATATGTGCTACAGGGTATTTATGAGAGAATTTACCTCCTCATTTACAGTTACATACGTATATTACATGTTGGCTATAAATTGCATTGTCTTGTATTATATTACATCCCCTCAGTATACAAGGGATCCATACAAGTTACACTTCTTTCATCATACAAAAGGGTTGACCTCAAACTTCTTTCTTCAGAAATTTTTCTTTTACTAATCTCCCATTGCAGTTGACATGCCAGTATTCTGATCAACTATCTCTTTTGTCCTCTTATCAAGTGTCCACAAATTTAGCACCACTGAGTGATTCATCATGTTCCTGTAATCAGACATAAAACATACTATCTCAATCTGTCATCCTTGTTAGTTAAATTTATATCAAATACACATATTACCTTTGCCCTATAACCCGACTAGTTAGTCCCTTAAGAATTTTATCTTATTCCATTCTGATTTAATATTTAATATAAATCACTATTAAAAATGAAGAGCAACTTAACTGCATATATGATATAACTAGTATAAGTTGTCAAAAACATACTTGTCTAATATTAATAAGCTGAGAAGCCCTAACCAAAATAGCTCACTCTCTATATAATTCTTAGTCATTTTGAGATGGATTATTCCCATGATATGAAGCATGAGTTCAAAGCATCATTTACCCAAATACCATACCGATCTTCTAATGAAAGCTCAATTTTTAAATCATTAACTTAGCAACTATGGATAAAAAGAAATCTAACTAAGGATAATTTAGCAACAAAAGAAAATATTTTCCAAAATCAACTCCCTCTCTCCAAGAGTAGCCCATAGCTACTAGTCTATCCTTATACCTTTCTAATGAACCATCTACTCCAAACTTATTCTTAAATAACTATTTACAATAAATGGTTTTCCTTCCTTTTAGAAAATATGCAAAGTTCCCAAGTGTTACAAGAGTTTAAGCCCATCATCTCCTCGTGCATGACCTCTATCGAAGACTCATTATCATTTGTAATAATATCTTCCTTGAAAAATCTAGGCTCATTATTAATACTCAAGAAAAAAAATATGTAGACGCTCGTTTATGGGTTTTATCAAGTTATCCAAAACAAAATATAATATTAGAAATCAAGTGGGAGAGACTAGATCAAGGATGGATAAAGATTAATTTTGATGGAGTGTCAAAAGGGAACCCTGGTCCCTCTGACACTAGATTTGTAGCTCATGACATTGAAGATAATATTTTGGCTTTGGTGACTATTAGGCTAGAAGATGGGACAAATAATGATGTGGAGGCAAAGGCGACTATTTTTTATGATTAAACTAGTTTATAAAATTGAGGTAGAGCAACTACATTTAGAAGGTGATTCTCATATTATTGTCAATGACATTGTTCAGGACAAGGTGCATGCTTGGAAGATTGAGAAAATAGTGAAAATTATTTGACATAAGTTAGGTCATTTCAAAATTTTCAAAATCACTCGTATACTTTGGGAAGGCAACCACATAGCTAACACTCTTTCTAAATGAGTATTATCCTTTCAAAAGTTAGGCTAGGTATTTGAAGACTTAAGGGGACTCAAGATTTTGGATTAGGTGCTTGGTTTTACCATTTTTTTATTTTAAATTCAAAATCAGAATTAAACCACCGTCATGAATGCACATTTTGGACACTTGAGTGAGGTGTAATTACATGATGGCAATGCATTTTTAAAGCTTGGAATTTCATTAATGTCAGAGACAAAGTTAATGATGTTGACCAATCTATGAGGTAGAGAAGGAGGTGGTAGATTTTTGTATGCAGATGTTTTTGGGCTTTCAAGTGACAAGGTAGGATAGGCACATGGAGGACGTGCAAGGAGGATTAGGTTCACCACTGGAATTGATTTTTTTTATTTTTAAGTTTTATTTTTTGCATTTGGTGTTTACAGTAGTGGTCAAAGATTGAGTGGAGACTAGTGATAATGAAGGCTAATTTCACCCTTCTAACACCGAAATAACAACAATGTTTTGTGGAGAAAATCTCATAAATGTGGCTAAGGTTTTTTTTGCTCTGGACAAATCAGTAGTTTGGAAAATTGTCAATTTGATACTTGAGGAGGAGTTTACAAAGTTAGAATTGTTACCAAGCCAATGTAGACATTGCATCTGTGTTCATGGCATGAGCACTCAATCTTGGCACGAAGGAAGATTTGTTGTGGGTCATGAAAACATGTGTACTTCTGGAGTGGTGTTGTGGCTTAGTCACAATGTTGGCCATGGCATAATTGGGCATAGAATTTTAATCTCATCAAGGTAACAAGAGGATAAATGATGACCAACATACCCAATTCACTCCTTCTTGGTTTGGAGTGCCATGAGAAATAGGGAGGATAGGCGTGCAAAGGCAACTATTAGCTAGTATTCACTCAAGGACTTCTTTCCCACACAAGAGACGAAACAAGAGAAGATAAAGGTGGTAGCAAAGAACATGGAACTAGTCAAAGGGAAGAAGGTGGTGTTAACATTGGTTCCGCCGTGTTTTTTTTTCCTTCTAGTATATGTTGTGTAATAATGATACTAACACTATCAGGGCATAGCCCAATTTTGGTGAAATTGCAATGGTTTATTGTAGGTAGGGATAGTGCTCAACCTAAGCTTTTTTGTGTAATGGTGGCAATGTATTAGTTTGTATTTATGCATAGTTTGGTTTGTAAATGGTAGCAGGATAGTCAAGAATGTGGTGTAGTTTTTAGGGTGATTATTCAATTGCAGTTCAAGAAGGAATCATCAGGACAAATCCTTCTTTTGCAAACTTTTTAGAAATTATTAACAATATTATAAATAATTTACCGATAAAAAAGAAAGCAAATATAGATCACAAATATGGTGAGCTATATTTGTCGAATGGGTTTCATTATAATTATGGATTTTATAAGAATAGGAGTATGAGGCTCTTTTTGTTTTACAACTCACTTAACATCTTCTTTATTATCTTCCCTAACCTTTTTTCATCAAAATCTTCTTCTAAACCCTCTTCAACTTTTTCCTGTTTATTCACAAATCCATCTCTTTGTGTTCTTATTGAGGTGCATCTTCTTACCTAATCTAAAAAATACACCTCATTTCCTTTTCCTTGTCATTTGACAATCTAGGGTAAAAGATAACTCTAAGTTCCCTAAAAAAATATGTCTAAAATAGATAATTTTCTTGGTTAGTGGATTGAAAAATTTATAAACCTTAATATTCTCACCATGTTCAATGAAAATATACCTTTTGAGTTTTGGATCCAACTTAGATCTCTTGTCTGTAGGCACATGAACATAAGCCTCATAAAAAAAATCCTTAAATGTGAAACAAAAGGTTTCTTACCTATCCACACTTAATAAGATGTTGAATCAAGAGCCTTACAAAGAGATATAATTAACAAGTAACAAGAAGTATCCACAACTTCTACCCAAAATCATGTATCCAACTATGAACCACTTAACATACTTTTAGTTTTTCTATAATTGTTTAATTCATCTTTTCTACCACCCCATTTTGTTGGGGAGTGTATGGAGTAGTTTTTTGTCTAACAATTTCCAATTGCTTGAAAAACTCATCAAACTCCATAGAAAAATGTTTCCCTCCATTATGAGATTTCAAAACTTGTATCTTACAATTTGAATGAATCTCAATTAAAGGCTTGAATTTGTTAAACTTAGCAAAATATTCAAACTTACATCTCATAACATAAATCCAAGTAAACCTGGAAACATCAACAATTAAGAACAAAAAATATCTAGACTTCCAATAGATTCAATATCCATGGGACCAAAAATATTTGAATAAAAACAATCTCTAATGTAAATCTTTATTATGCATTGAAGGAAAATATGATTTCTTTTGTTTAGCAAACATGCAATATTTATAAACTCATTTTTTATTAAAATAATAAAAATCATTTGATACCTTCTTGCTTAAAATAATCTTTCCACCAAACTCACTTATATGGCCAAACATATAATGCACTAACATACATACATTTTTTGTTTTCTTAGTTACATAAATTTACATTGGTAGAATTTAAAAAGTGGCGATATCTAGCCAAAAATAAAGTTCCCATCCTTATCCCTCTCACTATCATCCAACTCTCTCTCATCATTCTACAATCATGCAAGTATCACATTTTACATGTACTCTTATTTCATTTATCTTAGAAACCAAAATTAATTTTTTAGCTAATCAAATAATATGTAAATACCAAGGATAGTTTTTAGCCTTCCATCATTGAAACATTATTTTACCTTTCCTCGTCCAATGATGGGATATGAATTATTGTCCCTAAGGTATACTTATGCCCCATCATTCTCTTAATATGCAGAATACCACTCCTTATGAGGATTTGTATTATTTTCCATCATGATTTTAAGTTTTTGAGGAATTCTATGAAGTGGAATTCCTCTGTTTCTTTTTGTTTCTACATTCCTTTTTCACATGTCCCCTTTTTACATAGTTCCAACAATTCACTATATTTTTTTACCTAGATTCTTAGATATTCTCTTGGAATTTTCCTTAGGCCCCCTTTTGATCTCCTTTATATCCACCTATTTCCTCAAACCTTCCCTTGACATGAATAGTATCCAATGAGATACGCGTTAGGATTTAAATGTCATCAACCTTGTAAATCCTTGAAAAATTATTCTCCTAATTTTATTTGTAATTTACCCATAAGAGATGAAATTGATTTGCCAACAGTGATAAAAGAGCTCAAGTAAATATGAAGTTACTTTCACTGCTTGGGCTTTAGGAAAATAACAAAATACCTAGGCATCCCCTTTAGAATATTCTATTTTAGGTTTTTGGGACACATTTAATTTGTTGTGAGATCACCTATGATAGTTACATGACAAGTGTCATAAGAATCCATGACAACATCTATGATAGAATATTGTTATTTTGGTCCCTAGGTGCACATGCAGTGAGAAGCCTTCCAACAACTAGAAGAGAATTTTTAAGTGGTTATTTAAGATGCATGATGATGGTTTTTGGGAGGAGGTGTTGGGTTTTTCTTATGTGCTTCATATCACATGAAGGACCCATTTGTAAATATAACAAGTTTATTGGAGAGGGTCTTGATCAAGTTTTTGTTCAACCTTTTGAAGCGCAGCTACCCAGATGTTGTCAGATTCTACAAATGTTTCAAGAGAATTGAATTGTTGCATAATCTTCTTGGGTTAATAATAATTTTTTCTCTATTTATTTGAGGACTTTTTTTTTTCCCTTAGGAGTTTCTCCATGTACATCTAGTGTTAACTTTGGTATGGTTCTTTCTTTCTTATTTTTTATTGTGTAATCACATCTTTGAAGGGTTAATTTCCAAGTTTAAAACATGTAAACACTAGGTTTAAGTAATCTTTGCAAGATTTATTCACCTTGTTAATAAACATTTTGAATCATATCTAATGATTTTGTTGAGAGGGGGCACCTTTCTCTTAAGTATTGAAATCTTTTATAACAATGAGAGATTTTTTTGGGGGGTTTTTTCAGATTTATAAAATACTATATACCATGACCTCTACCTCTTTCTAGGATAGTGAGAATATCAATTGTATTGGTTATGAGATGTGGAAGTTTAAAGTGGAAGATCTCCTTGAAGAGAGAGATCAATGGTTGTTTGTTTAAAAAGAGAAAACCAATCACCTCGTACCACACCAGATGAAGATTGGAAGAAGTTATATAATAAGGAATGAAGAACCATTTGGTTGCATCCTATAGATGTTGTCCTCATGAATGTCTCCATATAATACATTGCACACAAGTTGTAGATAAATATAGGTGAAATCTTCCGAACTAAAATTTTGTACATACCTTGTTATTTGAAGAATTATTTTTTTCATAAAAGATGAAGGATGGTGATTCTACTATTGAACATTTGAATGATTTTAATTTGATTATAAGTAAGCTTTCAAAAATAGGTGTTAAGTTATAAGATTATGATAAATGTATTATGTTGCTTTTATCTTTACCTAGTTCTTGGGAAAACCTAATTGTTGTCATAGGTAGTGATTGGTACATAATCAAAGATGGATAGGTTTATTCCTATAATTATTTTAGAAGAAATGTGGAGAAATACCATGAATGTTGACTCCCAAGATATCTTTCATGTGTGAGGAAGGCTCAAGGAGAAATGTCCTAAAGGGGATAAAACGAATAACAATTTGAAAGGATGTTCTAAGACCCTTGGAATGAGCATGATGAAGTGGTTGAATTTTGGAAAAAGAGGGAATGTGAAAGAGTGCAAGAATAAGAAAATTAGTGTTGAACCATCTACAAATAAGTCCTTTGATGACAATGATTATGATCTTTTTGCATTTCAACTAACACCATTAGTAATGATGCTTGACTTACTAATTTAGGTGCCACCTATAATATGACTCCTCAGAAGGAGTGATTTTCAACATACTCAAAATATGATGGGAAGATGTTTTCCTTGGTGATACTAGTATAAAGAAGATTGTTGGTAAGGAAATGTAAAGCTATGTTTTAGTTTAATGGGAGGGTTAAAATCATTGATAATGTTTTACATATTTCACATCTTGTGATAATTCTACTTTTATATCCAATGTGAATGATTCTATAATGTATGTGACATTTGGAAAGTATAGTTATAGGTTGGTGAGAGAAAATGTAGTGGTTTATAAGGAATCTCTGATAGGGACTTTATTTAGGCTACATGCCTCCACTTTTTGTAACTCTACCAATGTAATTGGCACTCAAAATGCATGTGTGTTACCATAGATTGGTTCACATTGGTGAAAAATATCTTAAGACCATACTAGATAATAAGTTAGTTGATAGTGTCTTTGATTATTCTATTCACAAAATTTATTTTTGTGAGCATTGTGTGTTTGGGAAAAAAACATGTCATCATTTCCTAAAGGGTTTAATAAGGAAAAAGACCTTTATAAATTATATATTCAGATGTATGTTGCCTAGTGGGATGTATATTGGTCCAATGGATGTTTATTCATTAGTTAAATCTAAATATTATGTTTCCTTCATTGATGATGTCTCAAGATATACTTGGATACATTTTAAGTATTAAAAATATAAAATTTTCACTAAATTTAAGGCCTTAGTAGAAAAGAAATCAGATTATAAGATAAAAGTGTTGAGATATAACAATGAGGGTAAACATTGATCTAAGGAATTTAATGAGATATAAAAGTGTTGGATGCAGGCCATGCAGGAGGAGATGATGGTATTAGATAGTTGTGATACCTAGGATCTTGTTAGTTTTCCCAAAGGAAGGAAGCCCATTTTATACAAGTGGGTATTTAAGAATAATTTTGGTGCATACAATTGGTTAGAGTTGTATAATGCTAAACTGGTGGGTAAGGGTTACTCCTAGATAAAAGGAGTTGATTTCAGTGAAGTTTTCTCTCTTGTTGCTAAGTTAACCTCTATTAGATTTGAAACAAAAAATAAACAAGAGCAAGGAAATAAATAATAATAAAAGAGAGTTATAAAAGAGAAAGGATGAGGGAGAAGTAGGAAATTTGCTAGCGGCAACGGTCACCTGCAACAAGGGTAGAGGGAGATGGAGGACAAGCTTGTGCAAGGGCGGGTTTCAAGGCACACCCCGGGAAAAACTACAGTGGACATGGTTTTTCTCGTTGGCCCTTTAACTCACGGAAACCCACTTTTCAGAGTGACTGTTTCCCTATGGATGGATGAATAGATGGCAGTTACTGACGTTTTCCAAATAGTCGCTCGATGGGGAATGGAAGGAGAAGGGAGAACTGGAATGGGAATCAGTTGCATACTCCAGGATATACTTAGATTGACAAAAACTTTGATTTCACCAAGATAGCGCACAAGTTTTACCGACTGAAACAGCCTGATGAGAATGTTCATAAACCAACTCCCCCAACACAGGCCAGGAATGAAGAGGACAATATTAAATCTGAGGTAATATCTACACTGAAAATCTCAAACCCTTTTTGGCTAGATGCAGTAGGTTCCTTTAAAGATAGAGCCTTTTTTCTTTAAATGGCTCAGACCATGGTCTTCTGTGGATTTAATCCGAGGATGGTGCAGTCAAGTCTGGGGGAAGGAGGTCAAACTTAAAACCCTCACAAATGGTTTTTATATGGGTATTTGCCCGATGAAAGAAGATAAGGTTTGGATTTTAAAAAATGGTCCCTATATAATCAATGGGAAAGGGATCTACATGAAAGACTGGATGGAAAATTTTGACCCAATGACTGAGAAGCTCAAGGAATATCTGGTGTGGGTGAACCTACATAGTCTTCCAATGGAATATTGGGATGAAACTACTCTGGAGAAAATTGGGAACAAGATTGGCTCCTTTGTTTTTGCAAAAGAGGTCATTAGTAAAGAAGACTCCTTAATACATCCTAGAATCCTGATCACTCTTCAAAGTAATGACCCAGTTCCAAACTTCATTTTAATAGGAACAAAGCATGGGAACTGGAAGCAAAAGGTAGAGATATGGGAGGAAGAAGAGAACCTGGTCTCACCCACTAAACCTTTGACAGAAATGCAAAGGAAAGGGAAAGGTTTGAAGGAAGATAGGCTCTTAGATCAACTGGAACTTGAACTCCTTGTAACCAAAGGGGAGACAAAAGAAGGGATTAACGACCAGTTAACCAACCTGGACAAAGGACAGTTTAATACTCCTCCAGGTAGAAAGGAGTATAAGCAAGCCTGAGAGAATGCAATAATGGCAATAAATTACCCCCTTGAAAATAATTTATCTACCCAGCAAGTAATGGAAACTAATTACTCTATTTTTCATCAGCAACAGAATGGTGAAAGTGAGAGAAATGGCCAGAAGGAAAAGGGATTAGATCTAAGTTCAACAAATGGGAGGGGTAGTAGGGTTGACAAAATGGTATGCCCTTCAACACAAGTTGTGACTTGCACACCTCTCTCACAACTTAGAGATACATATGTGAAGGAACACAGACCCCCTCCCCAGAGACTCTTTTCCCCCATCTAAAAGAGGCTGGGGAGTCAATTGATCCTTTAAAGAATGTTAATGAAGCCTGTCATACATTCAAGATACTTTAGAAAGGTTTTTTCCAACACTACAAGATGAAACTATTTATCAGCCTGCTATAGAGGACGGAAGAAAGAACCCTCTCATTGGTGCAATCCCTGATCCAGAAAGGAATAATACCAGTAGGGAGGAAGATTACAAGGACTTAGAAATTACACCAATAAGAAACTTGCACAAATCATTAGAAGAAGAAAAAATTATTGCAGAAACTTTGGAGGACTGGGAATCAGATTTTGAAGAACAGTTGGGTGACACTGATGTAAACAACATGGGTCTCTTCAAATCTAATGGTGTATTGGAAAAGAGATCTATAGGAAAAACAATGTCAACAAAAAAGAAACCAAATACAGGTTCGAAGGGAAAAAGAGGGGCAAAAACAACAAGGGAGAAGTTAAAGATAGCTGGGAATGCTTCTAACCAATCCAAATTGAGATCAGGAAATGGCTATGGTAATGCCATTTCCCGGGAGCCATGAAAACCTTATCATGGAATGTCAATGGCTACAATGCCTCTGACAAGATTCATTTGATAAAGCGTTGCCTTGATCAAATGAAACCAGATTTAGTGTTGTTGTAAGAAACTAAAATAAAATTAGAAGACAGTGATTTTTTTAAGCAGAAGTTTAGAAGATGGAAATGTGCTCTAATGGGAGCACAAGGTGCTTCAGGGGGAATTGGAGTACTCTGGAATGATAGCATGGTTGATGTAGCAATAATCCAACAAGATCTACATTGGCAGTGGCTCAAAGTGCATATAAAACATCTCCATTGCTACATCTCCTTCTTCAATGTCTATGGGCCAAATAATAAGGGTAAAAAAAAGTGGTTATGGGACACTTTGAAAGGAATTTTGGAGAATCTGGCTAATGAGGTGGTGGTGATAGGAGGGGACTTCAATGCTATCCTCACTCTGATGGACAAAAAAGGGGGGAAAGGATGGAATAATGAGAATCAACGAGACTTTAGTTCCTTTGTTAATGACTGTGGATTGATGGATCTACCTTTCAAAAAAGGAGATTTTACATGGACAAATAGAAGGTCAGGCTTCCTGAATATTGTTGAAAATTTGGACGAGTTCCTCATAGGAGGAAATTGGGCAGATATGACATGGTCCTATGATGCTGAGATCTTACCCTTCCAAGGTTCAGATCACTATCCAATTTGCCTACGTATTCAACATGAAGACACTCCAGATAGATGTCCTTTCAAGTTTGAAGCAATGTGGTTTACTTCAAAAGGGTTTAGTAATCTGATTGAAGATTGGTGGGTGAATGCGCCAAAGAGACTAGGTACTAAGGCTTTTATTTTTTTCAAGAAACTGCAATTTCTTAAGGAACAGTTAAAGATTTGGAATAGAACTCACTTCAAAAATATCTTTGCTGAGAAACACAATGTAGAAGCTAAACTTATAGCCCTAAGTTTGAGAGTAATTGAAAATGATATGGAGGAAGCTGACTTTGCTGAAGAGAAGGAGCTCCAATTAGAATTAAGGGAGTTATTGAAAAAAGAAGAGATCTTTTGGAAACAAAAATCAAGAGAAACCTGGCTAAAAGAGGGGGATCGAAATACAAAAAAATTTCATAACTCTCTAAAATAGAGAAGGGCTTACAATAAAATTTTCAGTATTCAAAATGAAAATGGAGAGGTGGTAAGGGATAAGGAACTCTTAAATAAAGTTGTTGTTGACTTCTTCTCAAAAAAGAAATTAGTTAATAATAGAGAAATCACAAGGTTTGATGACATGCTTGAGATGATCCCTCCAATTGTCTTTGAGGAGAAAAATAGGAAACTTTTAGCCCCAGTTTCTATTGAGGAGGTGAAACAAGCACTGATGGGTTTAGGAGGGGATAAAGCACCAGGACCTGATGGCTTTCCAGCGATTCTCTTTCAGAAGTTATGGCACATCTTTGGTCAGGATATATGGGAATTTGTGGAAGAATCTAGGGAGGGCGGTTTCATGCTGAAAGACTTCAACACCACTTTCATTGCTTTAATTCCAAAATGAGATCCACAGGAAAACTTTGAAGATTTTAGGCCCATTGCCTTATGCAATACCATCTACAAGATTATTGCTAAAACTATAGCAAATAGACTTAAGCTAGTGCTTAACTCAGTGATCTCGAAGGAACAAAGTGGTTTTTCACCAGGCAAATCCATTTTCGAAGGTGTGGTGGTTGCACATGAAGCTATCCATTCAATTAGATCCTCAAAATTTCAAAGTATGATGGCGAAACTTGATATCAAACGAGCTTATGATGAAGTTGACAGGGACTTTTTAGTTGGTGTTCTTGATAAATTTGGATTTGGAAAGGATTGGATTAAATGGATTAAATGTTGCATTGACACACCGAGATTCTTAGTACTAGTTAATGGTATCCCACAGGGCTTCTTTGGACAAGATAAAGGCATAAGACAGGGAGACCCCCTCTCCCCCGTTCTCTTCATAATTATGGCAGAAGCTTTGGGAAGATTGATTAACAGGAAAAGGGTAAATGGATCTTGGAAAGGAATACAGATAGCAGAAGGTGTGGAAGCCCTCACCCGCATCCAATTTGTGGATTACACCTTCTTAGGGGGTGAAGCCATGGAACAAGAGGCAAAAATTATGAAAGAAACCCTGAACATGTATGGGAAAGCCTCTGGTCAGATTATTAATTCGAGAAAACCAAAGATCTTTTTCTTCAATACCTCTTCACTTGCAAGTTAAGATTAGTAACATCCTTGGTATGAAAGTCGGGTTGTTGCCAAGCAAATATCTCGATATCCCCCTCTTTAAAGGGAGAAACAATGCTGACTTTTGGAAAGATCTGATAGAGAAATGTTTAAATAAAATGGATGGATGGAAAGGCAGATGGCTGTCTTCAGCAGGTAGAATTTTGATGCTTCAAACAGTGATTTCAAATATACCAGTTTATTTAATGATGTGTATGGAGGTGCCTAAAAAGGTAGTGAAGATTTTAAGTGCAAAGATGCAAAGGTTTTTTTGGTGTGGGGCCAAGGAGGAGGACAAAATCCCATTAGTGGCATGGGAGAAAATTTGTAAACCTAAGGACCATGGTGGAGCAGGGATCTAAAATTGGCAGATTACGAACAAGGCTCTTAGGGCAAAACTAATCTGGAATCTTTATAGGCACAACAATCTCCTATGGGCAAGAATATGGCAAGCAAAATATTTAGACTCACCAAATTGTGAAAGGATTATGACTATAAAAGATCCCCCTCATGGCTCGACAATTTGGAACTTCATGCTAGCATGCCGCCCAATTATCACCGATCACATTACTTGGCAAATCAGAGATGGTAAATCAGCCCTCTTTTGGGAGGACTCTTGGGATGGACATGAGGCTTTAGAGGCACATCAGGAGTTGTTGGAATTAAAAATCTATTCAAAAATGAGATGGGGTGATAAGGTTAAAGATTACCTAGTGGAAGCAAGAACAAGGGAAGGAGTGACAAGGTGTTGGAAGAATTTAGATGGGTTGGATTGTCCAGAAGATCAGAGAAACAAATTGATAGAACTCCTAAGAAGCAGGGAGATTACATTAATAGAAAAGAAAGATAAGATTAGATGGTGTGGTTCACTCTCAGGTGAATATTCAGTTAAAATTGGTTTCAAGCTGCTAGAAAATGTGACTGATCCACTCTTCCCTTCAAAGGATCTGTGCTGGGGAAAAGATATTCTACCTAAGGCATGGGTGTTTACATGGTTGGTATGTAAAGGGAGAATCCTAACTGGTGAAAGGAGGAAAAACATGGGTTTTAATGGACCAACCCGATGTGAACTTTCTGTAAAAAGTGAAGAATCCTTGGACCACATGCTATTAAATTTTTGTAGCTAAATGCTGGAATTTTGTCCAAAATAAACTTAGGTGGTTAAGTCCATGAGCTAACACTATCTCTGAGATTTTTGCAGGATGGCCAAGGGAGCTTAGGAAATCCACCTTCTCAAATATATGGAGAATTGTCCCTTCCATGATAGTATGGGAGATATGGAAAGAGAGGAATAGAAGACTCTTTCGAGGTGAAAAGGAATCTATGGATAGATTTCTTAGCAGATTACAACAATCCATTGAAGAGGTTGTAAGTACATTAGCCACAAGAAGACAATTTTTAAAAATCCCCTATACAAAGGAAGATAGGTTAATTCAAATGAATTGGCCAGGGGTAAGATTTAGCTCCCTAGCTGGAGCTCTAGTAACAAACAGAAGGTCAGAGAAGACAATGCAGATACAATGGGAGCCCCCAGAGGAAGGGTGGATAAAGGATAATTTTTATGGGGCTGCAAGACACAACCCTGGACCCAGTGGTATAGGGGTTATTTTCATAAATGCACAGGGAAAGATCTCTTTAACGGTAGCCAAAAGGTGCGCAGATGGAACAAATAATATGGTTGAAGGACAAGTTGCTCTATTAGCAGTCCAAATGGCACAAAGTAAGGGAGTAAAGAAACTACACTTAGAAGGAGATTCGTTATTAATAGTGCAAGCAATCTCCAAGTTATCTCTAAGTTCTTGGCACCTTGAGAAATATATTGACCCTATTATTGTCATCCTCAAAACCTTTGAGGATTTCAAAATAACACACATACGGAGAGAAGGTAATATGGAAGCTGATTTGCTTTCCAAACAAGCCCTTGAATTAGCAGTAATAAATGAGGTATGGATTGAGGAGATGCCCCCAACAGGAATTTAAGGTTTAAAACATATAAACCAACATTTCAACTTAATGTTGTTTTCACAAAAAAGTGTCATTCATAAGTAAAGAACCAGAAGAAAAAAAAATTAAAAGGAAAAAAAAAATAACAAAAGGAGAAACGTGATGAGGATTTACATAATCAATATATGATTAGTAAGATGGTCCTTTTATCAGTGGAATGTCAGATAGTGATAATATGATGACAAGGAATGTCATTTCGCGGGCAATGAAATGTGTGTAATCTGTCATCACACATGCCAAGTTCATTATGAACGATTGTGTATTAAATGCAAATCTAGGAGGATTGGCGTAATAAAAGGTGGTGTCCTACCTAAAATTCTTTCAAACAGAATGAGCCGAGGTTAAGTTTGGAGTTTG
The DNA here is from genome assembly GCA_018584345.1 of Thuja plicata. NCBI lineage: Eukaryota > Viridiplantae > Streptophyta > Pinopsida > Cupressales > Cupressaceae > Thuja > Thuja plicata. The sequence goes on along the minus strand of MU225035.1, from coordinate 460,712 downwards.
TAGAAAAATAGAAAGCTAGCAAGATGGAACCCCGCTTTACTTTTCCTACCAAGAGGCAACAAAAGGGCATTTTTGGCCCAGTGGAAGATCACTGAGTTAAGCTACTGATAAAATGTCCAACACTAGAGGTGGTGACAACATTTCAACAAACCCTTGGGCCTTATTTCCATGAAAATTTAGACAGATGGAAGTTGCAGGTAGACATAGCTGCTATGATTATGGCATGGGGACTAGAGCTAGGAGAACATGAAAGGACTATTAAATGGGTGATGAATTCCCTATTTGCGGAGGATCTTACTCCAAATTTAGACCACCTGTTAGAGTGGGCACATTCGGGTTGGGAATTCAACTTCAGTGAATGTTTTCAGAATGAGGAGGAGGGCATAATTAAAGGAATTCGACCCTTCCTACAATGGCCGTAGGGCGTTGAAAAGAATAACTGTCTGAGGGAAAGGCAGCAGGCGTGGAACAATTTGAAGATTGGCATTCAAAATTATAATGCCCTTAACCCATGACCAGTGGTTCCAACCATCTTCCCAAGAAGAGAAAGAAATCAACGAACTCGAGCCCGACAGATGATGCAAGGTGCTATCCCATAAAACACCGAAAGATTGAAAGATGAAGTTATTTTGGTGAGGCTGGTTTTTTGTGAAATGCAAAGGTAATGTCTGTTGATCAGTTTCTATGGTGTTTTTTGAAAATATATATGAAGCATTTGGCTCTACTACTGTTTAAATGGATAGGAGAGCTAACCTGGTTCCCGCGATAACGATGAAGATCAGGAAAAAGGCCAACTGCTCTGGTTCTAATGACCATTTTTTAGGGTTTTGTGGTTTATGTTGGCTATCGTAAAATCAAGTAGCTCTGTTTGATTAAAATATTTTTTGTAGTGATGACATCATGCGAAATGTTGTAAAGGCATGTCTTACTTTTTTGGGCTTAGGGGGATTATTGATGAGGTTTTAAATCATGTATCGGGGGGCTATTAAAATATTTTAATAGCATATATATTGTAAACTCTCTCTTTATATATTAATAATAATAAACTATTACCGACCAAAAAAAAATAATACAAGAGAGTTATTAGATGAGAATATTTGTTACCATGAGAAATGCAAAACTAGGGGCATACACCAAAAGAGCCAAGACAAGGAGACAATAAGTTTTGAAAGGGAAAAGAAAAGAAAAACCGCTTGTGATATTATGAGTGGGGAAAATCCTGAGAGTGAGAGAGAGAAAGCTCATTACAATACCCACCTAGAAATAGAGAGGAGCAACTCTTAAATAGAGACGAGGAGAGGAGTTACTAAGTAAATCACCAATCTATGAATGCCAAAATCTGTAATAGGTGTGTGCAAAGTGCCAACATCCTCTTAAGGAGGATAAGTTGATTTTATTAATAAATGAATTACAAGAAATGACATGTCCTCCCACTTGGACTAGAGGACATAATACATGTAGGGATTCCATAGAATCTCCTAATTAAATAAATGCACCTATACCTTGGTTTATCCTAAATAAATAAATAAATAAATAAATAAAACCAAGGAAAGATTAACTATTCTAACACCCCCCCCCCTAATCTTAACTTGGGGATTTTACATCAATGGGAATCAAACCCAAATTTTTACAATGAATTTGAACTACATCTTTACAAAATAATTTGATTGTCATCAATTTGAGGTAAATCCAAGTCTTCAAGTAGTCTTCTTTAACCGTAGGGCGCGTTTGGATGCATGTGTACAACTCATACATTCATATTTGATAGAGCTAAGAGAAGTGGGTTGTGCCTTTTGAATATTCCATGATATGCCACTTGAATCAAAGGAGAGAAAGAAAAAGTATCCGCAAGTAGATTTCCCATTATTGGGGTCTACCCTAGATACAAATCGGTATATCATTTGAAAATAAACTTATAATTTGTATCACAAAATAATTCAACTTTAAAGAATCTTTTATAAATTTAAAATAAGATTGATGAGGGTTAGAGATGAATCCAAAAGTTCCCACTAAAGTGCAATCAAGCTATCATAATATTAAGATAAAACCACACGATCCAAGTCCAAAAAAGAACAACCCAAGTACCATAAACATAATTCATCCTCTCATCTCAAAATAAACATACTAATGCACAAATGACCACAAACAAGGCCAACTGATAAAATATGCATCAACACTGCATCAATCACATGGATATAGACAATCCACTAATGAGTCATCCTACTGCAAGTGAATGTATGATCAATCCACAACCTACATGACTCATTATCTAAGCAATGAAGTATGTAAGCTCATCATCACATTAGTAACGTGCAATGGAGATATGAGAGAGAAGAATCTAAAATCCAGTAGAACATATGAATCAAACACCAAATCAACGTTTGATTTGATTTTCGAATCATGTCTACACTCATGTACCATAAGCAAGGAACCATCAAGGAGATAAGAAGCTAAACCAACATTAAGAGAAACTCTAATAAATGATCTATGCCTCCGCTTCATTGAGATGTATAGGGAATGGATAGCTGAAACTTTATACCAAGTGATGTTAATCCATCATTGAAAATATTATTGACATATATGCTATATAATAATCTATTATAAGGATTATGAGTGTTAAAAAAACACATATTTCCTTTCAAAGATATGATAAATCCAACAAATGTCAAGAACTTCATCCTCATTATGAGGGAAAAATGGATTAAGTTGATAAACATCAACAGAGTTAAGTGCATACCAAATCATTGGATGGAGGGAAACGCCATGAGTCGCAATGAAAAATAAGGTAACTATGAATCAGGTTCAACTGAAGGGTCCTCCATAGTTAACCTTGAAAATATGGCACCCTACACAATTTACAAAAAAAATGCAACAAAGTGCATACAAATAGATGGTATAAAACAACACTAAAAATTGATAGTAATTCATGCTAATCAATAAAATCAATAATAATTCTCATAAAGGCAATTATAGTAAAATAACCTATAATACTTGAACAAATTATAACTTAGCATTAGCAATAACTTTATTTGCATTAGGTCAATTATATAGAACATATCTTTGCTTGACAATATTTAAAAAAATTTGAATAATAGATTAGCTTGGAAATAAAAATTTATCCCCTTTACTCAAATGAGTTTAAATTTATTTGAAAACTAAAAATAATAAACACACTTTATTATAAAACATGAAAATTAATTATAATTTGTGAAAAATTGAAATGATAAACAATAGTGAAAAGCTTGAAACAAAACATACTTTAATTTTAAAAACTTAAAATTATTTGTCATAAAACAATAAATTTGAAGACTATGAAAAAAAAATACTAAACTATTTGATTTAAAAACTTGGAAACCCCTCCCTTTTTAAAAAACTTTAAATTATATAGCTTAAGAAGTTGAAAGAAAACTTTATTTAAAAAAAAAACATTCAAATAAATCACATAAAAAAAAATTAAAACCTCAATATTAATATATGAAACAATTATAAATTTTATTTAAAAAAAATATTCAAATAAATCACATAAAAAAATTAAAACCTCAATATTAATATATGAAAAAATTAAAAGATCTTTTATAGAAATATTATACTAAGTAAGAAATTTAAAAACACATGCTTTAAGATAAAAAAGACAAACTAATTAAGGTTACATAGAAATGATAACTAATAAGCTTATATAAACAACCTTAACGAATTTTAAAGAATATGAAAATAAACATAAAAGAAGAAAATTTAGTAAAATTTTAATGAACTGTAATGTAGACATCCAAATCTGAAACGTAATTAATTCATTTAATTAATTACACATCTTCTATAGTTTTAGGTAAATTAATTTATTTAATTTATCTAACATCGTTATCCTATTTAATTAAATAAATATCAGCTTTATTTAATTAATGATCAAATCCACATTCTTATATGATTACTCTATTAATTAAATAACCCATCTATTTAATTAATTTCTCTATTTTTACTAATCCCCCTAGATAAATTAATTAAGTTAATTTATCGAATGTCCAAAATCTATTTAATTAAATAAACCTATATATTTAATTAAATACCTCATTCCCCCTAGATAAATTAATTAAATTAATTTATCTAATGTCCAAAATCTATTTAATTAAGTAAACCTATGTATTTAATTAAATCCCCCACTTTTCTATATTTTGAATTAAAATAAATTCAAAATTCAAAATATCCTCACCCACTTTCCTCTATTTTGAATTAAAATAAATTCAAAATTCAACCTAAAATATCATCACCCACTTTCCTCCATTTTAAATTAATATAAATTCAAAATTCAGCTCAAAATATCCTCATCCACTTTCCTTCATTTTGAATTAAAATAAATTTAAAATTTAACCCAAAATATTCTCACCCACTTGCATTTTCCTAAATATCTCACTTGTCCACTAATTAATCATAATCAATTTGCTAATCATTTGCACAATCCTAACCATAAAGATTAGGGAAGCAAAAGTCACATGTTGTTTCCTTCATCCCAATCTTCAACTAAATATCTTGGACACTTATCACAAGACTACGAGTTTGAAGAAGCACAATCCACGTGCTCTGCCTCAAATGCATCTTGGTCATCCACAGAGTTTCAAATCAGAGCCCTTTATTTGCCCTCCTCTTTGCCTATAAATGGAACCTTCTTCCCTTCACAAATTATCCATTCTTGAAGTATTGTTATAATGTCATTTTGAGAGCCAAAACATCAAGCCATACCATCATAATGAAGAAATCATCCCAAATCATGAAGCTTGAACAACATCTTTGAGCACACATCCAAAATTTTGGATACATCCAAATATCAAGGAGAGGTTATAAGGTGTAGGAGGTTTGCATCATTTTGGTTTTATGCTTTCCTTATTGTCTAATCATATATGCTTGTTTGATTATGTGCTTTGAGTGCTTTTATTTATATTTGCATAACTTTAATCACATTTTCTCTCATACATTTTGGCACACCTGGTGGGACCCACTTCACGGGTTCTTTTTCATCATTTTACTTGCAAAATAACTCTTTAAGCTAACGTGTTTTTGTTGTTTGGGTATGGTTTGCAAGCTCTTTTTTGGGGAGGTTGAAAAAGGCAAGAAGAATATATTCCTTCTATCTTCAAGTTCTACTTTCTGTCTATTACGCTTACACAAATATCTTTGAAACACAAACTTGGAGACTATATTTCTTCTATCTTCTTTCTACCTTCTCTATGTTACCCATTTGTGGGAATATGGTCTATATCAGCAGGACCATTTGTTTGTAGAAAACATGGTGAGAAGGCACTGTAAACCTATAAGAGTGCACTATTACTGACTATTTTTATTTTTGCAAGTCTATGGGTTAGCCACCTAGTTTGGAGAGAATGCACATACTCTTTTTAATTAAAATCCATTCACACTTCATTTTTGGTGTTTAAAAAATAACATTGTATGTACTCACATCATTTCACATTTGGTTTTGGGTTCTAAAAAAAATAAAGGTTAAAATTGAATAAGACAAATAAAACATTTCAATTTGGGCTCGTAAAATTGAACAAAGCAAACAAAACATTTCAATTTGGGATTATAAAATTGAACAAAGCAAACAAAACATTTCAATTTGGACTTATAAAATTGAACAAGGCAAACAAAACATTTCAATTTGGGCTCATAAAATTGAACAAAACATTTCCATTTGGGCTCATAAAATTGAACAAAGGAAACAAAAAATTTCCATTTGGATCTAAAATTTGAACAAAGCAAACTAAGCATTTGAATTTGGTGCTTAAAAAAAACCCCTTTGCGAGTTTTTTTCACTTTTAGATTTATAGAACAATGCCTAAATTGTTAAAAAAAGAACCAAGTGCTTGAAGTCTTTGGCGTGCTTGCATAAATTTTGTTAGAGTGCAACCTTATATCATACACTATCCTCTCCCACTAGCTCTCGTGGTCGTTGGTGCAAGAAAAATGGTTGTGATCGCTCAAATTTTGTCTTTCTAGAGGGTTTGCCTCCCAAAAAGCCTATAAGATTGGATGAGAGGGAACGACCCAAGCGATAACAGCTAACACCAAGCATTTCCAAACTGCTATATAAAAAATGTGATTGTGATTAAAGTCACAATCAACATGTGTGAGTTCGTTATGCCAGCAAAAATCTCCTTTAGTATCCTTGTGATGCTTCAAAATCCTTCACTACAAGACATAAAACACCTTATTTTGAAAGGAATGGGAGAGCCCCCTTAATTGGGAATATCATTTGAGTATAGCCACCTAAACGAATACCCTTACTAAACACCATTTGTTTTAGTTTTCCAAAAACCCATATGTGCTGGCGTGGAAGTTCAGAGACCGACTAAGACGCCCCACACTTTTGCAGTTCCTACTAGAGATAACGGTTCCTTGGGAATTGATGACCCTTGGAATTTGAAGCTTGGTGTGCCTGAAAAGTGAGTGCACAAAGGAGGAGCCCATGCCTCCAAGCTTCTAAGTTATTCACTTTGAATAAGCGCAACTGGAATTTATTCCAAGTGGGGATTCAACAGATAGCACTCCTTTCGCCTAAGGTTGTACATGTGCTTTGGTTACGAAATTGTTCATGTGCTTGTATCACATATCTTTTGCCAAAATAAATTTAGTTAAGCTTACTATCAGTCAACATACCAAGTTTCCCAGATACACTCTAATATTGTGAAGATGTGCATCTTCCTTTGGTAGTATTGAACATACTTAGCATAGTCACTGTTCATGTTGTTTAGTGGATTTGTTGGTCTGTTCAGTAGATTTGATACCTAATATCCTACATATACTCTCTATCAAACCCAAGATCCACTATTCCACAGATACATTCTATAAAACCCTAGATCTATTGTTCCACAAATACACTCTGTAAAGCCTCAGATTTGTCATGTTGCGGATGTGCATGTTCTTTGGCCAATTCATTGTCTCCACCGATACACCTTTATACCTTGACAAACCTACCTCGTCCACATCCTTTCAAATAACACATCCTGTTGGCATCATTCCTTGGTTCACAAACTATCTCCTTTTGCAGACAGAGTCTTGTGGCCATTTCGGGTCTACATTGGTTCCGCATCCTCCAGATTGCATTGCTTAGAAATCCTTCAGAATTCTCTAATCCAAAATCCAAGGTCCTTGTCAACCAGGTCTAATCCTTTTCTGTGTTTGACCTCATATCCTTGAGTTGCCACACTTACATCTTTATCCAGAATCACCTCATATTTTAGTCTAGTCTTGTCTAGAGTTGCTTGTCTGTCATCGTCGTCATATCACCTTGATCCAGAGGTTCGACATACTTCGATTATCCTGTAGCCTAGGACCATCAGTCTGTTCTATGACTACTATCCAAACCCCATCCAGCCAGTACTAGGTGTTCCAACTCACGCTCGAGCATCAGAATTTTTAGCTTAGCACACCCTCGTTGTCATGCATTCAACTTTCACCATCACCCAGTCGTAGTCATTCCTATAGCATCTTTTACCCATTACATTCATTATCTTCCATAAATAGTAGGCCATATCTTTCATGCCACCACAAACTCGTTCAAAAAAGAGAAAGGACATGGATCCTAATCTTCCCATTGGTTCCTCACCTGGATCGTGGCTTGATCCTAATACTGCCATGGTTCCCTTTGATCCCCGCAACCAATTTCAAACTGAGGGGGTCGTGGTCAACCAACCTAGAAACCCTATTCCTGGTACTATGGAGGCCTTCCTCAATCAACTAGGTCATGTAGCCATGATCAATACCATCACAGGCCAAAATTGCCACACCATTGTTGCTAATCTCATATGTGAAGGCACCCCCATTCCACTTGGGCTTATGTGATTCAACCCTGCATGTCCTCTACATGTCCCAAATGATACATTCAACTTTGTCATAGAGCAGATTGTCGACCCTAGTCAAAGGTCCACCCAGATTGCCACATCCATGCCTCTACTACTCCCACCATCTATCACCCAACCCACAGTGCATGTTGTGACACAAAATCCCTTTTCAATCACGGGAGCTCCACCTGTCAACCTGGCCTAAGCATTTATGTCACAAACTTCCCAACAAGCTACCCCTCAGGCCACATAACAAACGGTCATGTAGTCTGCTACGATACAACCTACAATTGCACAACCGATTATCATCCAAAAAATAGTCATGCAACTGGAAGCCACACAACAAGTTACCACGCAAACATCACTACCACCTATTCCTCCACCGCAACAACCATTCCCATACTTTACTATGAGGATGCCACCCATAGGACCGTCGAATCAACCATTAGTGCCTCCACCTCCTATGGCTACTACAGTACCATCATCACTTCTACAAAGCACTTCTGCTTCCCGATTACCACTATCTATGTAGCTGAAATAACCCATACAACCGCAACAACCAACATTTGTTTCTCAAACAACCCTGAGTCCACAACCCACGTTTTCAGCATAGGGTCCTCAGGCCACACAAGCAACCTCGTCGTCCACTTGGCACCTATCACAAGCACAACTATAAGCTATGGGTATTCAAATGCAATCACACTTCACCGATCCTTCCACTTTCCAGCCTGTTGTGCAATTCAGAGCTCAACCCACTCAACCTAAAAAACAAGCCACACTCTCTCCTACAGTTGTCAACTACTTGGCAATGCCTTCATCCATGACCTCTCAAGTTGTGCCACCTCCATGCTAGTAAAATCCTACATCTTCTCCCATCAGCTACATTGTACATCCCCCTAGGGTCACCAGTACCCAAGGCACTTACCCTTTTGCTGGTAGCATCGCCACATACCCAAACTATGCAGGCCAAACATACACCCATCCTGCCTATCCACAATCATAGCAACAAAACAACCACCTTTCTACCAAAAAAAACCCAATCCTCAACAAGCATACCCATCTCAACAACATTCTCATCCACCTCCCCATCAAATTTAGGCTTAGCCTCCTTCACAACAACCATGTCAATATGCCTACCCAGCTGTAGAGTCTCCTTATCAAACCCTACAACATCCTTCCCAAGCTCCCACCTATCCCCCATCACTATACGACCCATACCAAGTTTCAACATCCAACGTGACAGGTATCCCCACTCCACAACATGTTAATAATGAGTGGGAAGAAATGAAGAATGCGCTCAAATAAATACAAGCAGAAACATATGTTAAGACCTTCAAGTTTGAAGAGGTTTGTCCATGTCCTTTTGACAGATCCATTACAACAATCTCCTTTCCCAAGCACTTCGAGACTCCCAAATTTGATAAATACAAAGGGAGTGGTGACCTGGTTAGCCACATCAAAGAATTTTACATGGCTTGTCAAGAGGTTGCTTATAATGACAACTTCCTTATGCGCCTCTTTCCCAAGAGTCTTGGAGGGTCTGCCTTAGAATGGTTTTACAAGATCCCCTATGACACAGTCAACACATTTGAAAAATTGTTTGAGAAATTTGTGTCACAGTATGCACATAACGTGCAACATGAACTATCCCTCCTCGACCTTTGTAATGAAAAACATAAGGGGGGAGAAAGTTTAGCCAATTACCTCCAGGGGTGGCAAAACCTATCAACACAATTACCATACAAACCTCCTTAAAAACATCTAGCCAAAATATTCATTGATAATATTCATTTCAAAATGGCCCACTACATGGGTATGAACTGTATCCATACCTACAAGGACATCAAAGAGAAAGGGTTGGACATCAAAAAGGGCCTTTTAGATGAGGGCATTATCAGACATTACAAAGAGAATAATTACGAGAAGCCTAGTAATGATCGTCCACACTATTGGAACAAGAACAAGAATGTAGTAGGTGATGGGGCCACTAACACGAAGCATGTGCTAGTTGTTATTTATACCCAAAACCCTTACTATTTGTATGTCAGTCGATGGCTAGTCAAAGGAATGCTATCTTTTTTCCTCAAGGACAACCCAAACCCTGAGTCTAGAACAACCAAAGGCGCACATTCACCCCTTCAGGTTAACCATTAGATGTCATCTTCCATAGAATGGACAAGGCTAATCTAATTGTTTATCCACAGACTCAACCCTTCGACGAGTCTTCTCCTAAACCTTCCTAGTATAGGGAGAATGAGTATTGTGATTACCATCGCGTCAAAGGGCACACCACTATCAAATGCATGAAGCTCAAGCATTACATTCAGGACCTCATAGATCATGAAGATATCAAAGTTGAGCCTCCAACACGTGTCACCAAATGCAAATATGCAAATATACCAAAATGTGTTTCGTAAACATGATACATGCAAAGGCCCGACTAATGATAATCAAAAGCCACCAATCCAAGGAAATATAAAACAAGGCAACTATGGTTATGGTAAAGACTACACCAATTCTTACATCAACTATGACAACCTTGTTGGATGTGTCACCAAAGTTTAGCCTTTTGTTGGCATGATCTGTGTCAGAGGTCTAAATAACTAGTGCACAGTTACTACATGACAAGGTAGAGTATTCGTTGTTGGTGCTTCTACCACACCTTCCTCTACAACATAATATAACCTTTTGGAACACCTTGGGAATACACCTACACAAATATCCATCCTAGACCTTCTTCACACATCACCCATCCATCAAGAGATCCTCACAAAAGCCTTACAAGTTTCATGTGTTCCAGATAATATTGATCCTACACACTTCCAAGTCCTTGTGGGTCACCTATCAACGCCTTGTGGCTTATCATTCAAACCATCTGACATGCCACCTATCTCACAAGATCACAATCTTCTGCCTCGCATCGCTGTCATGTTCAACTCATTTGCGGTTAAGCGAGTCATGATAGATAATGGTTCAACCTTAAATCTATGTACTTTAAAGTTTATCACACAAGTGTTGTACACTGAGAATGATATAACACAACAAGTCATCACCATCAAAGCATATGATAACCTAGAGCGTACCTATGAGGATACTATTTCACTGCCCATTCAAGTGGGCCCAATAATGAAAAACACAATATGCCATGTTGTTGATCTTGATCTCCCCTTTAATATCCTCCTCGATCACCCACAGATCCATGCCATTCATGTTGTCCCCTCCACATTTCATCAGTGTGTCATGTTCCCCCACAATGACACTATAATCACTATCCATGTTGATCCCCAACTTTTCACATACTATCGTGCATTAGAAGCCTCATTCCCCTATTTGACCCATTGTCCCAAAATTAACATTAGCACTTCAGTGGCTAGCTCTTCCCATTCTTATCATGGTCCTAAAACCATACTTGCATCCACTCTTTCCAACGTCAAGATCAACAACAGAGGTTGTGGAGAATACAACTTGTTAGATGCATTTGTGGTAGGGGCATTACCCCTTGACCCCCATACGCAGGGACGTTCGTCCCATCAAGATAAGATGAAACAAAAGGTTTCGTAACTCAAGAAAATTGTGAACTCAACATTCCTTTCTTGTGGGGAATTAAATGGAGAAGAAATGTAGGTAGATATAAGAAAATGGTTGTACCACGAGGCTCCACCTCATGACACCAAACTCCTTGATTACTTCAAGGAAAAATATCCCAAACCGTACAAACTTGCTACTGAACAATGGGATTATCAAGGTGGTGGTTTGGGCCGAGAAGAAACAAGAATGAAGGTTCCTCTTGAACCTCCCATCCGCCCAAGAAACCAATGTCTTGGATTTGGCTTAACCCCGACTGGGGGCACCAAGGAGACTCACTCCACCTTTTTAAATGTCTAGGGTGACATTGTTGAGGTTGAAGACATTCCTAAAGAGGAAGTTAAGAGATCCTATGATGATATATCTAGTGACAAAACCATTTTAAGAGACTCTATTCTTTGCCAACTCTCCATCAATTCTTTTGACCTTCTACTCGTACATCCTGAACTCATAGACTGGGATCAACCAAGCATCGTTTCTTTCAATATGTTTCAAAGCAAGGATGTGCTTCTAGAATTCATGGGAGCAGTAGAACCAAGACAAGACTGGGGTCATGAATCTGGACATGTCTATAAATTGGATCCTCATGCATATTTTGGGGAGGAGAGCCTTAGTCGCAAAAAAACATGAGTCTCCTAGTGAAAACCCCTCTGGGGCACTTCTTGACTATAAAAAAGTAAAGAAAAAGGACATATCCTCTGGTGAAAACCTCCTAGAGGCGCCAGAGGATGAGGACTCTCCTCTTCCTCTTCTTTGTGATTATCAATCGAAAATGTCATCTATTCTCATTGAGGAGACCAAGCTTGTCAACCTGGGGATAGAGGAATGTCCGTGAATCACATACATTGCAGCTTCATTGTCAGAAGTTGAGGAACTAGGCTTTGAGTCCCTCCTCAAGGAGTCATATATCAACTTCACATGGTCTTATGCTCATATGCCTGGGTTAGATCCTAATCTAGTAGTCCATTATCTCACAGTTGATCCAAAGGCTAAACCAGTTAAGCATAAACTTAGAAAAATGCACCCAAAGGTGGCATTGTTGGTTAAAGCAGAGGGTGAAATTTTTTTAGATGCCACATTCATTCGATCCATTGATTACTCAGAATGGATTTTAAATATGGTACCTGTATCTAAACTTTTGGGTGATATCAGAATATGTACAGACTTCAGGAACCTTAACAAGCTTGTCCTAAGGATGACTTCCCATTACCAAACATAGATATGCTAGTGGACCTTACATCTAGACATGAGATTATATCACTCATGGATGGTTTCTCTGGCTATAATCATATATGTATTGTAGAAGAGGATCAATATAAAATAACATTCACCACCCCATTGGGTACCTTCTGGTACAATGTCAATCCATTTGGTCTAAAGAATGTAGGGGCAACATACCAGAGGGCCATGACTGTCATCTTCCATGACATGATTCATAAGATCCTTGAAGACTACGTGGATACCATACTAGGAAAATCAAGAATAAGAATTGATCATCTTATAGTCCTTGAATGCATATTCATTTGCCTTCAGAAATATCAGCTAAGGCTTAATCCAAATAAATGTGTATTCGTTGTTACTTTAGGTAAACTCCTAGGTTTCATTGTTTCCCTGTAGGGTATAGAGATATATCCCAAGAAGGTTAAGGCCATAATAGAAAAGTCTCCCCCAAGGACTCTCAAACAGATTCGTAGCCTATAGGGAAAGCTTCAGTCTGTTCGTAGGTTTATATCACAGCTTGCCAATAAATATCAACCCTTCACTCATCTACTTCGCAAAGAAGTGACCTTTCAAAGGGATAACCATTGTCAACAAAGTTTTGAAAAGATAAAGGAATATATGGCAAATCCACCAATCCTCATGTCACCCATTCCTATAAAACCTCTCATCCTGTACATATCAACTACGACAAGGGCGCTGGGGGCACTTCTTGCTCAACTAGATGGTAATGGAAAAGAAAGGGCCATCTACTACATTAGTCGTACCCTTGTGGGTTATGAACTTAACTGTTCCCCCATGGAAAAAACATGTCTTACAGTGGTTTTTTCCACTCAAAAACTTTGACACTATATGCTAAGTCATACAGTCAAGCTCATATCCAAAATTAACCCACTCAAATACTTACTTTCTCGCACTACCCTTACAGATCACATGGCTAAATGGGTGATGCTTTTGAGTGAGTTTGATATCCAATATGTGGACCAAAATGCAATTAAGGGACAAGTCATTGTTGATCAATTGGTCGAGGAACCTTTGGTAGATGCACATCCTCTCACAATGGAATTTCCTAATGAACATCTCTGCATGGTTGAAGAACAACCTCCCTGGAAATTATATTTTGATGGTTCATACACATCTCATGGATCTGGGGCTGGAATCATTTTTTTTCACCCCTCAAGGTGACTTCATCCCCAAGGAATTCAAGTTGCGATTCTCCTGTACCAACAACATCACAGAATACAAGGCTCTTCTTGTTGGTCTCAAGACAAGAATCCAATGGAACATCACAAAGTTGCAGGTGTTCGAAGATTCACAACTTATCATAAAACAAGTCATGGATGAGTTCCAAACAAAATATGATAAGCTATTACCATACAAGGAAATGGTAGACACAATGAAACAATACTTCCAGGCTTTATAGTTTACACAGGTTCCTGTGTTACAGAACAAAGCAACTGATGTTATGGCCACCATTGGCTCCCTTCTTGAGATCCCATAGGATGCTACAGAGTATGAATTCTTAGTCGATCAGCTCCACACACCCGCTTATGAGATCATTGATTCTGCAATTGTATGCATCTTGGTTGGTCCACAGTCCCCGTGGTACCATGACATCTATGCCCACTTTAAGGATGGTATCATATCCCCCATCTCAATTGCACCCAATGACAAAAACTTATTTGTCGTTCATCGTGTTATACCCTTGTCGCCAATACCCTATATCATCAAGGTTATCACAACGTACTCTCTCGATTTTTAGACACTAATGAGGTCGTCCTGACATTACAAGAGGTTCACGTCGGGACTTGTTGTGCCCACACAAGTGGTATAGTTTTAGCCAATCAGCTTCTCATAGAATGATACTATTGGCCTACTATGGAACGTGATGCATGTGAATTTGTAAAGAAATGTCTACCATGTCAACAACATGCAAATCTTGTCCATGCTCCTGTATGCACCCTAAAATGGTCGCCTAGACTATGGGCCCCCATTCTTCAATTTATCCAATGACAGAATCAATTTATCAAATTCATGAATCAATGCCTTGCAACATTTTAATTCAAATCAATTTCCTTGATTGAATCGTAATTAATTCAATTATTTCAATATTTCCTAAGGTTTGATCATTTCATCAATTATCTTATTTAATTAAAAGAAAATATTTCTTTTTATTAAATAAAATAATCTTATTTAATTAAAACAAAATCTCTTTTAATTAAATAATCTTATCTTATTTAATTAAAATCTCTCTTAATTAAATAATATTATCTTATTTAATTAAAATATCACTTTTAATTAAATAAAATAATTGTATTTAATTAAAATAAAATCCCTCTTTTAATTAAATAAAATCCCCGCTTAAATCCCTCTTTGTGATGAAAAATGAAATAAATGAAATAAAAATAAATAAAGTTCCTTTTTCTACACATCTTTCCAAATGGTGGGCTTTTTTTGCCTCTTAATCATAGCCTTTGATTTTGCCTTTTGAAGATACGAGCACATGGATCAACCAAGATTTAATCTCCACCATTGCTCATTTGTTTTTACCTCTTAATCTCTACCGTCCATTTCTCTTTAAAAGGAAACCTCTCCTTCTCATTTGAATAATCAAGATATACACTTTTATGCTATTGTTATGTTGTAGGTTTGGAGAGCGATTTTGGAGGAGAGTTTGAGCATTTGAGCTTGAACCATGCAACTTATCTTCTTCTTGTCTTCTTCTCATGCATCCATATCAATCCATTTAGAGTAGATTCATATTAATTTAGATTCATATTTCCTTTCAATAGATTATCTTGCATATTTCTTTTCATATATTAATCTTGCATATTTCCTTCATAGAATAGTTTTCATATTTCCTTTCATGCATTGTTATCATATAGATTAGTTTCCTTTCATGCATTGTTATCATATAGAATAGCTTTCATTCTCATTTGTAATGCATATTTGGTGATCATGGAGACTAGCATTCCTGCTCTTTCTCTTTGAATCTCTCATTTCATGGTGTACTTGCATGGGCATAACTAGGTCTAAACTGAGGGCCTCCATTATAAACCCTTACACTCCATGAATAGGGAACTATGAATCACCATTTGAGACCTCATTCTTGAGTAATCTTGGATATAACGACTCATAGAAGTGTGTCACATTTTCAGCACACATTTTTGGCACCCACCGTGGGGTAACTCACCTTTACATGCTAGTTTTGATTACTTTTGGAGCTAACCCCCTTGTGCAGATTTGCTTGGAGATGAAAACCCTAGATTTTCAAAGATTTGATCATATCTCCCAAACGGCTTAGATTTTCGGTCTAAATGTTTTTTTGCAAGTTGGCGACATATTAGAGAAGCTTCAGTAAAAAATTCAGAATTTTTCAAGGTATCATGAAGTTTTTACAATTTTTTCTTTATTTTTCATAAAAAAATAATTTTCGGGCAAAAACAATATATTTTTTAGAAATTTTTACATTTTCGAAAATTTATTTAAATTCTACAGGGGTTCCATTCTTTGTGTTTTAAATTTGGATGCAATATCATAGCTCATTTGGTCAATTTATGAAAACTAGTCTATTTTGGGAAAAAGGCTCCCTAGGGAACAAATGAAAAGATCTTTTTATAATTCTGACATTTTTGGAAAGATTTCTATTTTTTAAGAAAGGTCTCTTTTCTACATTTAGGTTTTGGGATCCGAATTCATGTCATATAGGTCCAATCTTGTTGACTAGGTCAAAAAATCAAAATTTAAAAAGGGCATTTAATGATTAGCTTGTACTTATTTTTCACATGGTTCAATGCATGATATGAGTTGTCATTTAGATTATTTGCTGGTTATTATTTCTCCTAACAATTTCATATCTAACCCTAGCATTTGCATAAGTTGAGTATACATTGCATATCCTATTTGCTACGTTTTTCTGATTTTTATTTCTGAAACAACTTAACATGTGGTTTGTAGGACGTTGAAAAGAAGACTCAAATAAAGACTACTAACGAATCGTCTTGTAGGTTACCTTGATTGATAGCATGCTAAAAATTGTGCTTGCATTTTGTTTTGTTTTATTACAATAGGAACCCACATGCAAGACTTCTAAAATGAACTTCTATTTTGGTATTTTAGGAATGACAATGATGTTAGGAAACTATGCTCTCGCCCTTCTTTGGGATGATAAAAAATCCAGAAGCATTGTTGTCATTTTCTTATGTGTTTGAAGTGTCTTTTAGATTGTAATCCTAAGAATTATATGAACATATCCTCTCCCCTTGCCTTTGTAGATCTTGGGTGCAAGAGAAACTCATATAATTCTTCTAGTGTGGCTACCTCCCAAGTGCTTTAATAGAGCCAGTGAGAGTGGATTGCCCAACCGGTAATAGGATAAAGCCAAGCCCTTCCTAACCGGTATATAAAAAATGCCATTATGATTAGTCTCATAGTGGACAGGTGTGAATTCATTATGGAAACCAAAATCTCCTCTAGTACCCTAGTGGTGCGTTAAAGTCCCTACATTGTTAAGGTGGAAACCTTTCTTTGAAAGAATTGGGAGAGCCCCCTTAATTGGGAAAATGACTTGATCAAAACCACCTGAATGGATGTCTTGACTACAAACTTTGTTTTAGTAACCAAAAACCCTCTATCTATTGGCACGGAAGGTCAAAGACTGACTAAGACGTCCCACATTTTCACGGCTCTTAGTAGAGACAACGGTCCTTTGGGAAGTGATTCCCTTGGGATTCGAAGCTTGGTGTGCCTGAGAAGTGAGTGCACTGTAAGGATGAGCTCGTGCCTCCAAGCTTCTAAGTTGTCTACTATGAGTAGACATGGCTGAACTTCGATTCAAGTGGAAATTCAATAGATATTGCCCTGGCTTACCTAGGTTGTGGAGTGACTATTTTATTTACAAAAAACAATTTGCTTGATGTGTCTTGCATCAGTGAAACACAAAAACATACACCAAACATCAAGACAAACATCAAAACGATCAACAAATATGCATTCTTAAGTGTCAAACTGTTAACTTGCCCAATTTGCTATCCTATCATTTTCAGTCTTCCTTGGTTGATCTAGATCAAATTAGGTCACTTACCCCACTGTTAGAAGCTTTTTTATATTTTGGATTCTTGCATTTTGACCTCTTGAACTAGTGACCTTTGATTTCACAAGTGACCTTGCTTGGAGCTTGGTGAGCTAGAAACCATCCTTGTTGAGAAGATAAACCTTTAGAGTCTTTGATAACACACTTGGAGAGTTTTGGTAATCTCTTGTCCATTCACTTTCATACAAATTCAAATTCAAAAAATATAACTTGGGTAAATCATCCTCCTGATCCATATGTGTTAGGGTATTCACTCGTTCATTGGGCACCTCTGTGGTAGTGTTGGTTTACACCCCTTGCAAAATTCTATCTTATCATCTCTCTTTTGGACAAGTGAATGTATTTACTATCCTAGTTTGGTACTAACATTTCTTAGGGTCATCCTAATCATCTAGTACCTTTTCTTTCATGCCAGTTACAACAAGATATCAAGTAGATCAAGGAAAATGACCTCAAGTAGTCTTTAACCAATTACCCTTAGTTCAAACTCGCCAAAAATGTAAGGGAAAATAACCCATATTTTATCAATCACCTAGGAACAACTCAGAAGTTTGGTTTGATTCCAAGAGTCACCTTAGTGAGTTTGGTACACCCTTGGCATCTTCTCAATTAGATATGGATATGAGTTACACAATGACACGACGAGAGAGGGAAGACATGGATAAACGCCTCGATGATATATTTGCAAAACATAGAGATACCATTTCATTTGGCAGTTCCTCTCATGACAGTCAACCATCTTTACCCCTTATCTCAACTAGATATCTAGATGCACACCAAAGGGATGAGAGAGGTAAGAGGCAAGCCTATCAAGACGAACAATCACAACATGAAAGCCAAGATGAGGAACTTTATGACACTCATGTAAATGCAGTGTATACCAATAATTTGTTTCGACATTCAAGACCAAGTTCACCACTCAAAACATCTTCAAGATACACAAGTGAAAGACTTAAGAGAATTGAGCATGAAAAGAAAGCCTTCCTAGATGAAAATGCTGAAAAGGAAGAACAATTTAGACTCCTAGAGTTGGAGAGACAAACCTTGTTGGAAATAGAAAACAAATCCCTTCAGGAGGAGAAATATAGACTCTTGGCTCAATGACTTAATGACCAATTTAATAACATGCATGTTAGTGGTGGAAATAACTCTCCTCCATCCACTCCTCATGAGACTCCACGAAGTGGAAGACATTCAAGGATGCCATCATGATCTCCTAGCCCTAGAGGAAGAAGGGCTTCAAGAAATGATCATTATAGGAGACGAACACCTCCTAGGAACTCAAAACAACCTTCACAATGTGCTCATCATGGTTCATAATATGTGGGTATCAGCTCGAGTTTTGACCTCACCTCCCAAGACTTTATGAAAATGCAACAAGAACCACTTTTCCAGTAGTATGTGGAGAAATATTTGGAGCAAAACAAAGACAAGTTCCTAGAGAGTTTAATCAACAAAGGTGCTAGAGTCCCCTATAAATTTGATGTGGACAAGAAGATTAAGAAGCAAGGCCCATCTCAAGAAGAGGAGATCAAACAACTTAAGAGCATGATGGAAAATATGTTAGCACCCAAGAATTTGTTCTCACTCAATTCAATTTGTCCTAATCCTTTTGACAAAAGTGTTAACATGAAAGACTTCCCTAGAAAGGTTGAGATCCCTCAATATGACAAGTATGATGAGAATGGAGATCCATATGATCACATGTGCCAATTTTATACCACAATTTTTGAGTCCCATCAAGATGACTTGTACCTTATGAGGTTGTTCCCAAGGAGTCTTAAGGGTTAAGCGATAGAATGGTTCACCAACATAACTCCTCCCGTTAAGACTTTCAAAGAGCTTGTCCACATATTTGTTCAACACTTTGCATACAACCTTTCAAGATCTATCACCATGTTGGACTTATGCAACTTAAAGAAAAATCAAGGGGAATCCTTTGTCACTTTCTTGCAAAGGTGGAGACAACAATGCTCTTGCTACTCTAGAACCATTTCTGAAAATGAAAAGATTGACATCCTTGTTAGAAACTTGGTTCCCGGAATACGGTATGAAGTTAGGAAGATGGTTTTTGATTCCTTTGACACCATGGTTGAAACCGCATGTAGGATTGAGGATGTTTCGAAAGAACAAGGAATTTTGACCAAACATGGAAACAACAACAACAACAATGGTCAAAATAAAAACAACTATAACAAGGATAAAGGGACGAAATCACATTGGAATAGGAACAAACAAGTGGTCAATGATGGAGTTGTGGACTCCTCCCATCCCAAAGATCAAACTGTGCTCCATTTTTCTAGTGTTGTTCAAGCCATGAAGCTCAATACATCTAATCAACAAGAGAGCAAGCCAAGATACCAAGATAGGCCTAAGAAAGAAAGACGTCAATTTTCAAAACTTGGTGACTCATATGAGGATGTCTTGAAAATGCTTATTTCCAACAACCTTTCACATCCTCAAGATCCTACAAAACATTATATACCTGATGTTAAGCCACATTGGTGGGATGAAAAATCCTTTTGCAAGTTTCATAATGGTATTGGACATGACATTGAAAACTGCTGGAAACTCAAGCATATTATTCAAGATATCATTGAGAGTGGTAAACTTAAGATAGATGGATTGAACACCAACACCAATCACAAGGCATTCAAAGAACCGTTACCCAAGTATGAAAAGGGGGAAACCTCTAAAGCTAAGAATGGCAAGGCCTAGATCAATTACACCTACACAGATGCAGAGAATACTATCAATATGCTTGAATTTGTAGAAGAAAATGTCAATATGATGAGGGGTAAAGATCCATATGGTTATGATCTAGACATGGATTCTCCTCCTATATTTGATGAAGAACCCTTCATGGTGCTGAGGGGTCCTAACTCTAGACTGTCATCACAAGCTCTCAATGTTGTCACACGAAGTGAAGGTCTCATTGTCATCAGAGGACCCAATTTGAGTCAATCAAGTAAACCTAAGCAAGTGGCATCCTCGAATGTCACCTCGAAACCAACAGTTAATCCTAAGTCAAGCTATAGTCTTGTTGATTAATTGCAAAGAACCCCAGCTCAGATTTTGATCTTTGAGCTCTTAGAGTTGTTTTTGAGACACAAGCAAGTCCTTGAGGATGCTTTGCGCATGACAAATGTCCCCAACAACTTAGACGTCGATCAATTACAGAACATGGTTAACCACATTGATATCCCTCATTACCTTAACTTTTTGGAGGATGATGATAAAGCTTTAAGCCACCCACACAATATTTCTCTTCATATTGAGGTCATGATCCACAGAACCTGTGTTAGGCGCATGTTGATAGATGGGGGTGTTGGGCTTAATATTTGTTTCTTTAGTCTTTTGAAAGAGTTCATTTATTCTGAAAAAGTCATAGATACCATGAAAAGGATCACCATAAAAGCCTATGATGAGGTAGAAAGAAGTTCCAAGGGGTTGGTCGCCCTTCCTGTTAGGATTGGCCTTGTTGAAAAAGATATTTTATTTCAAATAGTTGATGCTGGTCCCCCTGCGTATAATATCTTACTTGGTAGATCGTGGATTCATGATATGCAGGCGGTGTCATCTACCTATCATCAGTGTGTTAAGTCCCCCTACAACGAAATAGATATTTGCATACCTGGGGATACAACTTTATCTGTTAACTCGATTTCAGCAGGAACTCACGTTCCCCTTAATAGAGAAGAAGAAGACTTTGATGCAACCTTAGCTGAATGTAAAGACAAGATCAAGTTGGTAGACCTTGGCATGGGGGGTATCAACCCAACTCCCTCACAACATTACCAGTTTCACCTTGGTCTTATGGAAATCCTTCATAAGAAAATAGACCTTCCTCTTTAGCTATGACTTTATTTGGCACGTTTGTAGAGTCCTCAGTGCCTATTCAAGATGAGAAAGAAGAGACATTTGTTAGAGACTGGATTTATAGAGAAGAGAAATATATGCACAATGATAACTTATCTCCCTCTCCTAAGGATTATGGATGAGGGTATACTTTTTTTAGAAAGATGGGCTATCCCAGACATGGCCCTCTTAATCATAGATTGGATGCTAGATCTAAACCTCTTTATCATGGTCTTTTTGGACGCAAGTCCAAGAAGCCGGTTGGTCTAGGATCTCATTGTCCATTTCAGTGTTGGGCCTTTGATCTTGTTGGGCAGATTCATCCCAACTCATCAGGTGGACACAAGTTTATTATCACTGATACTGATTACTTCACTAAATGGGTAGAAGTTGTCCCACTTTCCGTTACCTCAGGAAAGAAAGTCTCTCTATTCATTCTGAACCATATCATCTATCGATATGGAGTGCCTTCCAAGATTATCACTGACAACAAAGGCCAGTTCAAAAATAAGGACCTTAAACAACTTAGCAAGAAATTCAAGTTTAAACAAAATTGGTCCTCCATTTACTTCTCGCAAGGAAATGGTCAAGCAGAGGCATCAACCAAAACCATTCTTAAAATCCTACATAGAACAGTCTGTAAGAATGGTAGAGATTTGTACTTACAGATAAATTCAGCTTTGTGGGCCTATAGAGTGAGTATTCGTACTCCTACTGGGGCTACTCCTTTTGCCCTTGCATATAGCGCTGAAGTAGTGTTACCTTTGGAGGTTGAGATTCCTTCACTTAGAGTTTCCCTCAAAGGTCTAGTTACAGACGAAGACTACCGCGCCATGAGATTTCAAGAGTTAGAACTTCTAGATGAAAAATGTCAAGCATCATTTGACCATATGAGGGTTTATCAAAAAAACATGTCCAAAGCCTTCAACAAAAAGGTTCGCCCTAGAGAATTCCAAGTAGGAGATCTTGTCCTACATGAAAATCCTAAGAATCAACAACATAGAGATCAACAGGGAAAATTTGAACCTAATTGGCTTTGACCTTACATCATTACAATGACTTTTGGGTCAGGTGCTTATTTACTATCTACAACAAAGGGAGAGCAACTCCCTGATCCTATCAATGTCTTGCACCTGAAGAAGTTCTATCCATGATGCCCATTCTGTCTGGGGGCACCTTTTGTACATACTTATTGATCCTGAAAAAATTCAAAAAATGATATATTGTCAAAAATTCTAAAAATAAGAAAATATCCTGAAAAATGACCATCTTAGTGAAAACGTAGCAATAGGTGCTTTGATGTATCTCCAAAAAAATTATATATTCCAAAAATACAAAAAAAAATCAAAAAATTTAAAAATTCAAAAAAATAGAAAAAATTTCAAGTGGTGAAAACTTGGAAATGGGCGCTACTTGAGGCCTTTGCACCCCTATTTCTTAGCGCATGTCCTTGACACTTAGCCTTTCTCCATCATACATTGTCCTTGTTGCCTTGGTTTTTAATTGGTCTTTGTCTTTGTATAGGGGGCATAACTGTGTTAGCTTTGGTCTCTTGGATGCGTTAGTCTTTAGGACATCTCACAAATGGTGTTTTTCAACACCACCCCAACTGTATTTTTTAATACAACCCCTAATATTGAGTGTTTTTCAACACTTATCAGTTTGGTCTTACCCAATTTTGTCATGTGATCTTACCTGTTTGCAAGTATTCGATCCTTATCCTCAGAACTCAGTATCAGTTAACACACTTAAATTTTTAAACACAACACTTAATGCTTGAGCTATGTCATGATCTTTCTTTGTGTGCTAATTTTTATTGATTTTCGTTGAGTGTCCTTGTCTAATAAGTCTCTCCGGGATGCATAGCTAGAGGACTTGGGGCATGGGGAATGTTTTTTCTTTCTTTCTACTTGTGGGTGTGGTCTTGAAACTCTAGAGTGTCTCTTGTTGTCCCCTTGAAACACTTAGGAGATTTGAGGCTTCATCCTTGACTATTTTTGCACAACCGTTCTTCTGGTCATCCTGGCATCTATGCCTTGATGCGAGTGTGGTTTTGCTACATTAAATTGGGTAAGCTAACATCATGGTCATCTTGACCTTTATGTCTTTGATGCTTATGTTAGAATCTTTCCACATTCCAATCCGATATCAATCACATTCATATCTTCATAGTTGCGCTTGTGACTAGTGATGATTGTGTGATTTTCCGATGTCTGTTGATAATGGCCCAATGATGAAAATAAGTTCATTAACATTCTCTAATGAATGATGAACACAAAATCCTATGTTACAATTGCTCTATTTCAAGTACACCTTTGCATTTTCATGTAGCTTGCATTGTTAGACCTCATGTTAGTTTGCATTTTAGGCTACATTATGACTTTGAGAGGGTTTTTCCTTCATCTTTCTTTTGGAATTTTAATCAACTGTGGTCATGTTTGATCTTCATTTCCTTATCTTCTTTCGTGATCTCAATCGATTTTTTTTTTTTAATCTTAAACAGTTGATTGATTCGGGGGCATTCTCTTTATTAAGGAAAATTCTCTTTCTTCTCTCCATTTCTTTCCATCTCTTCCAAACTTCTATCTTCCATTCACTTTCACCCCACTTCTTTTCTTCTAATTCAACATTGGGGCATAATCTTTCATGCTTGATGATCTGCCTTGATTCTGTGATCCTTATATCTTTCATCTTACATCAAGAACCTTATCTTTAGTTCAATTTGATCAAATTTATCAATTTGTTGTTTCTCCTCTATCTCATTTCGATTTCGATCACGAGGGGCAATACCTATCAAACTTCAATCCTTGATTCAGCTTTATCAATCCTATCAATTGCTCTGCTTGGGGAAACCTTGCTTGATATTCTTATCTTGGACATGTCAATTACCTATTTATACGGGTGTTGACCTTGTCTTTTCAATCAGCTTATCTTTGTCCTGATGTGTTCCCGTCCGTCGGTCACATGTCTGGGTTGTTTTGTGATCCCAAATTGATCTCACACTTCAACTGCATTCTTTGACTACATGTGTTCCCATAAAGATCACACATTAGTCAAAGAGAGGCAAATGTATACACCCTAAAATGGCCGCCTAGACTATGGGCCCCCATTTTTTAATTTATCAAATGACAGAATCAATTTATCAAATTTCTGAATCAATGCTTTGCAACATTTTAATTCAAATCAATTTCCTTGATCAAATCGTAATTAATTCAATTATTTCAATATTTCCTAAGGTTTGATCATTTCATCAATTATCTTATTTAATTAAAAGAAAACATTCCTTTTTATTAAATAAAATAATCTTATTTAATTAAAAGAAGATCTCTTTTAATTAAATAATCTTATCTTATTTAATTAAAATCTCTCTTAATTAAATAATATTATCTTATTTAATTAAAATATCCCTTTTAATTAAATAAAATAATCTTATTTAATTAAAAGAAAATCCCTCTTTTAATTAAATAAAATCTCCACTTAAATCCCTCTTTGTGATGAAAAAGGAAATAAATTAAATAAAAATAAATAAAGTTCCTTTTTCTACACATCTTTCCAAATGGTGGGCTTTTTTTGCCTCTTAATCATAGCCTTTGATTTTTCCTTTTGAAGATATGAGCACATGGATCAACCAAGATTTAATCTCCACCATTGCTCATTTCTTTTTACCTCTTAATCTCTACCGTCCATTGCTCTT